>VNJR01012103.1:0-155440 GCA_008042585.1 Drosophila punjabiensis | reverse complement strand
AGCCGAGTCGATCTAGCCATGTCCGTCTGTCCGTCCGTCTGTCCGTCTGTCCGTCTGTCCGTCTGTCCGTCTGTCCGTCTGTCCGATTATACGCGAACTAGTCCCTCAGTTTTAAAGCTATCTGAATGAAACTTTGCAGATAGTCTTCTATATACTCTCACTCGTACATAAGTCGGAACGAGCCGGATCGGTCAACTATATCATATAGCTGCCATACAACCGATCCGTAAATTTTTTGAAAAAAAATTATAACTTCACTGTTTTTAAAGATATCTTGACCAACTCTCGGTTATGAGCTTTATATATTATTTTAGATTTTAAGATTAAATTTCATAAAAATCGGATGACTATATCATATAGCTGCCATAGAAACGATCGGGAAATTTGTAGAAAAAATAATTATAACTTTGTCAGTATTCAACATAATTTCTTCAACTTTTAGATACTAGTATTTCATATTTTTTCAGAATTTTGTTGTAAATTTCATAAGAATCGGACGACTATATCAAATAGCTGCCATACAAACGGTCGGTAAAAAATGTAAAACTGTAAAAAGTGTAAAACTGTAAAAAATTTAAAACTGTAAAATTGTATGAATATACATATATATATATATAGTATGAAAGTAATTCATATTATATTATTTTGGGATAGATTAGAATTGATACAATTGGAATCTGCAAGGGTATACAAACTTCGGCGTGCCGAAGTTAGCTTCCTTTCTTGTTTCTTTTTTTTTTTCCACCGGACGTAGAATTCCACCTTGTGCTCCAAGTTGATGGCCGACTGTAAAACCTTATGATGGCTTAATTTTAGAGTTTTCAGATCGTTTTTGCATCTCCTCCCACACATGACAATGTGATTTGGTCCGAAATCAGTTGCGAATTTGCATGGACGAGCTCAAAATGAAGTCATTCCAATGCCAAGCCGAAAATGACAAAACTTAGGGCGGTCCAAGGGGAGGCATAATGGGAAAAGTGGTTTGGGGAAAAGCGTGGAAAAAGCATAGAGGAAGCTCCTCAATATGCAATGCACAGCTTATGAGGTGGATCGTCAAGGGGTTGTATTATCAGAATATTATGCGATGCACAAGAAAATGGGGAATATAAGAAACATAATTACAATTTTTTGATAAGGAAACCTTAAAAGGAAAATTTTAAATATACTGCAATATATTTAGATCACGGAACAAGTGAATTTACAATTAAATATAAATAACCGTTTTCAATATTCCTTTGCTTATCTGAGCAAACCATAACCTGGCCCTCGATTTGAATACCCAAATGAATTCGTAATCGAAATGGGAATGCTGCAGACGGAATCACATATAACTTCCAGCTGAGACCGGAATAGAACGAAACGTGTCCAAAATTGGGGTTGAAATCGCATCGTTATCATTTGCGGAGGCGCCTCCCCGTATAATTTGATACTTCATCAATTCGAAGGAAAACCATTTAATATGGAAATCACTCGGAAAAGGGGCAACCCGCCAGTCCGGCAATCAAAACGAGCCCGATATGTGATATTCGCATACGGAAATTGTCAAGAAAAAATCCGCGATTGCGAGACAATTGCGAGATGAAAAGGAAATTTGCATGTGAGGAAAATGTATGGCGGGGCCAGACAACGTGAAATCGCAAAATCGTAAAGTCTCCGAGCTACAAACTGGCGACAAATGAGCAAAGGAAGTGCATAAGCGGCAACCGGAAGCGGAAGAAGACGAATCGAGGGCTGTTAACGCATTTACAAGCCTCGGCGACGACAATGAAATATCGCCAAAGATTATCAACGGAACTCCGGACTTGGGACTCGGGACTTGGGACTCCGACTCCGTCGCATTTACTTTGCATAATAAGCCGGATTATGGCGGCCCTCGAGCGCCGCGAAGGCGGAGTAAGAGCGCGATGACGTTGACAATTGATTACTGGCCATGGCAATGGCACGGAAAAATATTTGCCGGCTTTCATTAAGCGAGTGAAAAATTTGATTTAAACATTTTCCTGGCTCTTACATTCCCCCGAAGTGAGTCCGAAGTGTGAGTTCATCATTAGTAGGGAACAGAATTGGCAGGGATTTATTTTTTTGGCGCCGAATTGAGGTAATGTTTTTATGTCAGAAATCACTTAGACCTTTGGTCAGCGGAAGTGGCCATAAAATGGCCATGGCGCATCCACAGCCGCATCTCCGGGCCATAAATTCGACTGTGAAATTGAAACTTAAAATGCGTAAAGTATACGCCCCATGTCCGTGGAGCAGTCTCAATTTTTATGTGTATTTTATATGCCTACTGTAAATTGCCGGCCATCTTGCAGGACTTGCTCCTTCTCTCCTTCGTTCTCTGTTTTTTTCGGCCACTTTGGTGTCTATTCAGGACTCTCCGAAAATTCCACGTTCACGTTCGCAATCGTCATAAATCTTATGGCCACATCTTGAATTTATGTGCCTCCTGCCCCGCAAATCTGCAGACCGACCTCCAGTTCCATCTCCATCTCCATTTCCATCTTCAGCCGCATTTTGTGGCCGTGTTCTGTGGCTTAGATTAGTAAGTCTGGCATCTGGCGGCGATTTCGTATTGATTTTCGCAGCGCTACTTATTGAATTTGTTTGCCCTGCTGGCCAAAAGTTTTTTAATCAAAAGTCCCCGAGCTGGAATAGTTTGCTTAAAGTGTTTAGCCAAATGACAAGAGAGAAAGAGACTCCGAGCAGCTTGCACTTTGACTGGCAACAATCTGAAACGTTTCCATTTGGCCACAAGACACAGGACACAAGACAAAGGCCGAGGAATAAAAGCAGGCAGCCGGCAGCCGGCAGCCGGCAGAAGCATTTCCAGCTAAAATATTTACAGCAGAAATGTTTTGTGCAGATAGCAAACAAAGGGCTGGCTCCTCCCCACCTGGCCCCCGGTCCGAGGGCAGATTTCATTACTGGCTGACCAGCATGCCGCTCTAAGACAATCAAAGGTGAGCTGGCAGCTCCGACGACAGTTAAGGGTTGCTCGGGTCGTGGTTGCGGGTCGGGGCACCTACTTGGCTCTTCTTTTATTTTCCGCCTCAAATCACACACTTGAAAAACTTTTTTTCTAGTCGAAAATGGACACATGTCGAAATGGTTTTTAATTTGAAAGCACTTGACACTTTTTTTGGTTAGTAAAAAAATAATTGCTCTTCGAAATTACAGAATAGAAATATAGATTTTCATAATCTAATTGTAACTACTTATTCTAACTTTTTATCTAGGTAACTTTCTAAATCCAAATTATATATTTCTTAATTTTTCAAGTGCATCGATGTGGGGACTGGAATCCGCAGATTTGCCGGCCAGGGAAGACGCGACTACCAGCAGACTTGCATCCACCGACATGAAAATTGGCGTCTGCCAAACATAAATAAAAAGGGGGAAAGGTAGACAAATCCGGAATAAATAACAGCGTTTGTCTGGCCCCGTCCTGCGGCGGTCTGCCGTGCGGATGCGGATCCCGGGTACCAAGTCCGGATCGAGTGTGGGCTGTGCCACGTCAGCAAAGGGGCGTTATGGCAACCGACGGCGTCGAGACACCTGCCCATTGTGGCTCTTCCAGGCGCTTTGCCCCCGCGTTGCGTATACGCTCAGTTGCACCGCAAAATGAGCGAGAATCGCAACGTCTATTTGCCATGGCAATGGCATTGGCAGTGGCATTGCCAATGTGTCTTTTGTAGCGCTTTTAATAAAATATAACCATTTAATTGGTGTGGCAACCGTAGGCATCTCTCGGTATTCCTTGCCAGCTACTTTAAGTTGTAATTTAATGGAGGAAAAAATCCCAAGGATGTGACTCCGAATGCACAAAAAAATTATTAAAATTATTAAAAAGCATAAAACTAATATTAACAGTACAAGTCGTCAATGAAAAATGAATCCCACGAATTCAACAATTGATAAGACTTATGAATGAGATTAAAGTATGAATTCTAATGAATTTTGAATTGTGACTTATATTATCTTTGTCTTAGTGATCTTTGACTTAAAACATTTATACATATATATTTTTTTATTAATAAAGAAACGACTGTTTATTGTGATTGCCTCTCGAATATTTTCGGCAAAACAGTCTCAGTGCGACATTGATGAAGAATGGGACCTGGATTTCGCTTCGTGCTAATTGCAATCGCCTTGAGAGCCGGCTTCGTCTCCGCAAATAATTTTTGGGAACGCGATAAATGCCCTTCTCTTAGCCAATATCAGAAAGATCTTGTGTGGATGGTGAGATATGAAGTCAGCGAGATCAATGACCAAGTTTGCAGTCCGAATTACTGGCCCAATCTACTCGAAAAGCTATACAATAAATATAGGGATCTCGTGATAAAGTCTGAAAGTCAGCATAAAATCATAAGGGATCTCAAATCCTACAAAACACAATGCAATGAGTTGTCTCAATTAAAAACTCATCGAATTGATTTGTTGGAAGTGCAGAGGCAAACAGCTCACCAATTCGGAAGAATAATGCTTCCAGCTTCCAATGAAGACTTGCAAGCATGCAAGTCCAAAGTGGGCCAAAAGTTTGCCATAATTAGCGACCTGGAAGATCAACTGAAAACCTGTAACAACACATATAACAAAAATGAGGAGCTTCGCAAAGAACTGCAGTCCAAAATCGAAGAGGCTCAAGCATGTAGGGAGCGACGTCTTAATGAACCCATTCCATTCCCGGATTATCTCATGGAGGAGTCCAAGACATCAAGGTGCGACAATTTCACAAATACAACCGGAATCCAGCCGCATGTGTTCACCTGGATGGGCCAGGAGAGGGCATTCTGCGATCGACAACTGAAGGGCCCCGGCTGGATGGTGATCCAAACGCGGACAGATGGTAGGACCAACTTCTACCGCGAGTGGTCGGAGTACGTCAAGGGATTCGGTGACCTTTCCGCCGAATACTTCATTGGTCTGGAGAATCTCCATCACTTCACCACGAAGTTTGCGCCTTGCGAACTACTCATTCAGCTGGAGGACTTTGAGGGTGAGACGCGGTACGCCCGCTACGACAACTTCAAGGTGGGCGACGAGGACTCGTCGTATGAACTCAAGTCCCTGGGACGATATTCCGGAAATGCCGGGGATGCCCTGTCCTATAATCTGCACTCCATGTTCGCGACCTCCGATCGAGATAGCGAAGACGAGTGTGCACAGCTCAAGGTGGGAGCTTGGTGGTACAGCGAGAGTTGCGGCTTTAGGTGAGATTATTTCATTTTATTATTTTAATCAACTTGTCATCAAGTTTTGTGTCTTTTTACAAATATATTTAGCAATCTGAATGGCGTGTATTCAAGTTGGGGAAATCAGGATTTCGACAACGATGGCAGTGGCATCTTTTGGCGCGACGTTGAATGGCATGACTTTGACTATTCCATGAAAAGTGTTAAAATGATGATACGTAAAAGAGTGAATTAATGAACAATTTTTTATTTAAATAAAAGGAAAGTAATAAAGATTCGAAATATATTTTATGAATCATCATTTGTCGGGCTATACATAATAGAGAGATTATTCTAGCTGGGAAAAACCCACAGACCTTCTCTCCCGAAAGAAATATACAAATATATAACTTGTATACGTACATTCCTAAAATAGAGAGATTAAAGATTAGAAATATTATTATTTTAATCTAGAAATACTACGAATTTAACAGGAATTTAATGTGATTTCCTTTGACATTTGATGTTGAATAAAATATTTTAAACTATTTCGAGCAAACAAACATATTCCTCCAACTTGTAACGACAATTTCCATAACCTTTGCCTGCTGGCAGCCGGGCTGGAAAACACGCTCGCTAATTAATTCAAAGA
Organism: Drosophila punjabiensis; assembly: GCA_008042585.1. Classification (NCBI taxonomy): domain Eukaryota; kingdom Metazoa; phylum Arthropoda; class Insecta; order Diptera; family Drosophilidae; genus Drosophila; species Drosophila punjabiensis. The sequence goes on along the minus strand of VNJR01012103.1, from coordinate 149,617 downwards.
CAAGTGCAAAGATTCACACCGCCAGAACAAGGATGAGGATGCCAGTGGGTCTTGGGATCTGAGAACTGAGAACTGGGAACTGAGAACGATTCCTAAATGGTTGCAATCAATTAAGAGCCAACAAAGTCAACCGTCCCCGTATCGATGTCAAGCCAACAGCTGCTTTCAGTTCTCAGCTCTCAGCTTTTCCGCATTTCCCCTCGGCTTTCCCTGACGCCAGCAAATTAATGAACAACGCAACCAATTGAGGGAAATGGCAGAGGAAAGGAAAGCACAGAACGGGAATGGAAATGAGCTGGATGACAGCCTCATATTTGCATATTCATGGTGTTTCTGCATTCTAGCAATTGCTTCCGCCCATCTGGTCAACGAATTTTCTGGCTAAATGCCTTCGGTTTACTTTAATTAGTTGTTTAGTTTGTCTAGCTAAGTGAGTGCCGTAAAAAAAAACACAAGTTAAATAAAAATAAAACTAGTGGGAATTAAACTGCTGGCAACATGGATCCCATCAAAGCCCAGACTAGACTCTAATGGAACTAAACTAAGAGAAAATGCGTTCCCCAGTTAATGGACGGGACGCACTTCATTAGATATTCTCTTTCCAATGCTAATATGCATGCACTCAATGTGCAAATAGTTTGAGAGCCGGAATCCGGCAGCAGCGCATAGATACGGATACGGATACGGATACAGATACAGTATCTGCCGGCAGCGGCAGCGGGTTAGAGGTTGACGGACGAAGCCTGCCACTGAGCTAGGCACTTTGTCCTGCCGACCAGCCACTTGGAAGGCAAAGTTTGTCAGTCAAGAAGATCCTCACAAATATACAGCATAGTGGTTTATAAATACTCACTAAAATCTCAAAAAATAATCATCTCAAATATGATCTTAATCTAAACAGAACACGACAAAATATGGCTGCTATTTTTAGCTACTTAACATGCTAATTGAAATTACATTATCCCAAGAAACAACTCTAAAAATAAAACAAATTTTAAAAATTTTATTCAGTCAGATTTTCCATTTCGCATCTTTTGGCCCAACAATTGACGTGTGAAGACTTCAAAACAAAGCCAAATTAGCTGCTGATTCGACACCCACGGCACACGGCACCCGAAAAACTTGGCAAACTCAATGTCATGGCAACGGATTTAATAAGGGGAAAACAAGAGCGACAAAAAGTAAAAATCAGCAACAGCAACAGCAAAAGCGACAGGCAACAGCAATAGCAACAAATATTGTCACATGCATAAAAAGGGCCTCACAATTTAACGCTTGAATGTTCCGACAGACGTCGACATATGTTGGCGCACACGTGTGGCGTTGTGAGTGCGGTGTGGCCTGCGTATAGGGAAGTTTTTAATAATACTTGGCTAAAATACCAAAGGAAAAACTTTTATTAATAAAGTTTCTTTCTTTCTCTCGAAGGAGGAGGATGAGAAGGATGAGGAAGCCGACAGAAGAAAGTATGTGCAACGGCTATGGAATATTCCTCGAGGCTTTTTCCCTTTCGCCTCTAAGGTTTAATTATGGCCACAAAAAGGAGTGCAGGGTCCAGCAGTAGAAAATAGTTTTCTAGTTATTTTTATTTGTATGTCGCATATACGCATATTTAGGAGGATGAATATGTTTTTAGGTTGAAGAAGATCGAGAACTTTAAAGGGAAGATTGAATGTTTAAAGAAAAAGATGAGTAATTGCTAAGTAAACATATTTAAAATATATCCAAGATAAGGTTTAAAGTTTGTACTGAGCTTGTTATAAAAAATTCATTTTAATATATTTATTGAATCTTTATACAAAAACCTATATTTAACTATAAATAACAGATTACCCATACTAAAGTTATACAAAAGAAATTATAAATAACAATTCCATTTAAAACTTGTTGCTTAATAGAAGTGCCTAAAATAGGTATAGTTTCTGCTCTATAATAATAAATAAAAATACGTATTTATTTAATCAAAAAATCTCACAAATTCATGAACTTTCCCATCACATAAACGAAATGAGCCCTCAAACTTTTCCGAGGGGACACTTGTCGCATCGGCAACAATTGCAAATTTCCCAGGCTTCCCCCTCCGTCGGTCTCTTACAAATCTCGGCTGCATGTTCAAGTGCACAATTTTTGCCTTTGGCGGCAATATTAAAATTTAAGCCGAAATGCCATCGAGCTGAGACTCAGCCCGGAAATAGTTTCTCAACGCTGGTGCGCCCCCCTCATGAAATGCCCGCCCAATGGGCTTGCCAATTTCGTTCGTGATTTCGCTTATTCGTTTTTTGTGTTTTTGATTTTGTCGTATTTGTCTGGTGATAGAAAAGCAGAGCCTCTGGCAGCAGCGGCAACTTCTGCCCAAATACTTTTAATTAAAATTTCAAATTATTTTCGCCTTTCGCAGACGTCGACAGCTGCAGGGGGCGTGGCAGGAAGCGGAGACAAAGATGAGCACAAGTGCAGTTAGCGAGTGCAATGGCGCACAAGATGGCGGCGGAAAGGAAAGGCAAGGAAAGGCAAGGAAAGGAAAGGAAAGGAAAGGATCCGAAGGATCCCGAAAACGCTGAAATATTCAAAGCGCATTTTCAATTTAAAAGTTTTGCACTCGGGCATATTTATTTATTTTATTTCGCAATTTTTGTTTTCCGCTCATCATTGAGTCCCGGGATGGAGCGCAGGGGGCAGGCGGCGTGCGGCGTGCGGCATGCGGATTGGTGGACTCTTTGACCAAAAGTTTGCCTCCAAGTAGGCAATGTCATTGAGAAATTGCACTGGGAAAAAATGGGACCAAGATTTGGAAAGATGTGTTTTCTTAATGTTAATTATATTAGAAAAATATTGGATTGAAATAAATTATTAATAAATATTGGAAAAGTTAAGTGCATGAAGGAAATATAAGATCATTTTTAAACTGACAAAAAAAAGTCAAAATAATATTTTAAAAATATTTAAAATTATGGTTAAGGTTTCTATATTTTAATAAACTTTAAAGGTTTGTCCAATAAACCTTCATTTATTTTCTACCTTAAATTTTCATTTGCATTATTAATTTATTTTATTTAGTAAATACATTTTAAAATAATATCAATAAAATTTAAAATATAATAAATAAAGATATTTAACAATATATTCTAATATTTATTTGTTAATTTTTTATTATTTCTACTCATCCTTTGTTTTTCCTGGTGGAAATTGTGGAAAAGTGTGAGAAAGTGGGTTAAAAATTGGGCGGCAGTGGATATGAATGCCCTACGAGCGGCAACTTAATGCAATTTCGCTCTGGCAGATTTCATTTGTGTGACAAATGGGGGCGTGCCCATGCAAATCGCAAATAAAAAGAACTCATTAAAAGTTTATGCCACAAAGTTTGGCACCCAACGCCCACCCGCCACAATCCAATTCGGCCCAATCCTGAACTGCAAGTTTGGACGAGGGGGCAACTTCCGCTGATTGCATTTATTTCTTATTTTTCGGCTTTTGTTTTTCGGCTGTTGTGGAATAGTTCTAAAGCGCCGGCGATAGTTTATGGAATAACTATCAATTCCCAAGCGGAAATACACTGAAAACCTTCGAAAGGGTTCTTATAATTGTAATTATTTTTCAAGTACTTAATGGGTTTGAAAGTACTTTAAGGTATTTGAGCAAATGGTAAATTTATATAAAGAGTATTTATATGATTTTATGAGTAGGAAATACCTTAAAATAATTTATATTAATAGTGACGCTTATTTTTGTGTACTCTGAGCCACTAAGTTCAGTCTTAACCCATTAGCAAATATGATTTTTCTGTTAGAATTAATATAACGTAACCTATATAAACATATACTTAATCTGATGAAATACTCCCCTTCTTACCTGTTAATTCCACAAATTTTACTCAGTTTGAAAACCCATTATCAGTCCGGGTTATCTCTGCCCTCCGATCAATCATTAAACATCGATAACCTGTAATTCGAGTGTTCGCTAACCGAATTATAGGTCACCTCCGAGTGGTTTTGTTATCTGCGGCAAGTAAGTCCACCGACGGATCCCACTGACAGTTGACAATTCCCTACACCAATAATCCAATAATAATAACGGCGCGGGGCACGTGCGCCACGTTTCCCCGGTTCCCAGCGAGTTCAAAAAGTCAATTCGAATTAAACAACGCATTTGATGGCCATAAAAAAGAGAGGGGTGGGGGTGGAATGGGGGCTGCATTTACTGGCCGCTTGAGTCCGCCAAAACCTGCATTGGTTCTGGGCCAAAAGCAAAACGTGGCCGGTTACGGCCACTCCCCAAGACAAGTAAATAAAATTGAAATTATTCTGTGCCGTTGCGAGAGCGAAAATAATGAAAAATCAAGCAAACTACAGAAAAAAAGCTAAACTGAAACCTGAACACACACAGAAATTAGTCAGAGTAGACCTTGAAACAACAAAAAAAAATAAAAATACTAGAAGAAAAAATGGCAAGCGGGCGGCGTTTCAATTAGCCGTCCTCCAGCGACTTGTCCGGCAATTAGGTGTGTTTTAGCCGGGCCAAAACGATTCTAATCGCCGGTGTTTTAACATAGATTTCGCCTTTTAGCCTTACTTGCCCGGCTTTTGTTTAATTTCAGACCGCTCCGAGTACTTTTTTGTTGCCAGCTCTTGTCGGCTGTCATGTTCCCGGTGACATTAGCAGCGGTTCTGGGAGGAGAGCTGGCCACACACACACACACTACACACAACCGAGTCGATCATACACCGCAGATATGACAAATTTAATTAAGGTTAATTCTCAGTTCACCTTTTTTTTCTCTAGATTTTTTTGTTAACCCGCCCGGAGTTCTATGTGAACTGAACTTTTTTTCAGGCGGGAATAATGGGATTGCAGGGTGTTGGAAGGTATTTTGGGCTTAAAGAGGGAAAGGTTAAATATATGGATTCCTGAAAGTTCAGGTTTAAATGGAAAAACACGTTAGATTTACCTGATATTTAAATAAATACAAATTCCGTTTTATATCGTACATTGTATGACCAATATCGTAAAAACTAGATACTATTCCAGGGAATTTTTCTATAAATTTCCCTAAAGTAAAATTTCCCACTAACTCCAAACGATCATCATTTGAAAGAGTTTCCCTAGATTTCCCGCTAGATGTCTCTGTTACAGGGTGTTCCCTATTTTATGCCAAAAATCGTAGAAAAGAATTCTTGACTCTCGACTTTATCTGAAATTGCCAATCGAATGCAATGCAAGGCAGTCCTGGGGGTGAGGAAGGGCTGTGTGAAAAGGTCAAAGGCATTCGATTAACTTTAATTTGCGCGGCTCTTTTTGCTCCGTAGGAGTATATAGTATGTGCACTCCGATATGTACCCATTGTTTCGGCGGCTGTTGATTTAGTTAGCGGAGCCGATGATGGCTCCATAGTTCAGGTGTGCCCATCGCAGGCGGCGTGAAAGCCAAACCTTCTCCGCGAGACTCTTTCCGGCTCATCTCAGAGGAGGTGCTCCTCCTCCTCCTCGTCTTAGCCGACTTACAATGGGCCCGAACTAAGCTTTGATTTATGCCTACTGCGGTCATGTCATAGTTCAGCCGAGGCATTGTTGCAATGTCAGGAGGGGGCGGCATATTAACGGTGAGGCCAGCCCAGTGCCAAGCATTCCCAAAAAATCAAGAATATTTAAAGCAAGCGAAAATCTATAAAATATAAAAATAAATAAAGAAAAATGATTTAAAGGAGTGCCTCCAAAGACTGATTTTTGTTTAAAACTAAAAACGCAAACACATGTAATTACTGGTTAATATCAACCTGAAAACGATCTCGGTTTTTGGCCGGTTTTCTGCACTAATTGCGGCTGTCGGAGGCACGCGTTGGCTGCAGCTTGGAAATGTCACTGCCACAGGAGAACGGCTTGGCCAGAAAATTTGGCCAAATTGATAGCCAAATTTGGCGGCCAGGTGACGGGGCCAAGTGGGCGTGGTGCAGGCGCTCATAAAAAAATAAAATAAAATGCACAAAACCAATGGCCAGTCGGCCAGTCTGTCAGTTAGTTGAAATTAATTCGCGCAGCCTGGCAAAATAATTTACGGTCTCTGCCCCCAGAACCGAGTAATTGAGGTGGACCGAAGATGTGGGCAGGTTTTATTTTCGGCTGCAACTTTTCATATGCCCATTGCCACGGCGCGTGACATATCACGAAATTCTGTTAACGGCTCTCCGAATAGCTGAGAATGCCTCGTCGAACTGGAAGCTGTCAATTAGTTGTAGGTACATCAGGCAAACACGTCTACCGAGACTCTGCAGCGAAACCTGTTTGAAACTGGCCAAAATCGAACCCAGAAATATTGGGAAATTGAAATAAAAATAAAGTCTGCAATTCGGAATCTATAAAATTAAAATAAGCCTTTGAGCTGTCAATTTGTTAGGAGTATTAGCTGTTTCTACCTTTATTATGATTTTATTTATTTTATCTTTTTATCTTCTTTCTTTTTAAGATTGAACTTTTTACTTATTTCAATTCAAACAAACCTTTGATCAATTCCACTTGCAGTTAAACAAGCAACTCTCTGGTTTTTATTACATTTTTCTTGTTTTTAATTCCATAAAGCACATGTTCTTGGGTGGACAGGGGCCAGCTCGTTAATTACAGACCGCCAGCTACTCGGTTTCGCTCCGATTTGCAGCTGGGCTGCTCACAAATCTTGTCAACGGCGATCTCGATGCAGCGAGGCAGCAATGCAAATATCTACGCAGCATGCAACATGCAGTCATCTGGGCCTGCGTCGGCGAGATTCATTTCTCATTTGATCTTTATCGCCCGGCGACATGCAAGGTCTCCTCTGCCCCTCTTGCCCCTCGACTTACCTGATCTCCATACTGATTGCCATCGAGATTGGCTTTTTCCATGCGGCCGCCCGGCATTCAGTTGCGATTTTGTGGCCTGGAAAACTGCGACATTTCAAGGTTTTCTAGCCGCGCCCTTGCCAAATTATAGTTGTGCATGTTTAGGCCATTTTTTTCGGTTTTTAATTTAAAATTTTAAGTATATTATTGGACGATTTCTTAATGAGAATGAATAAATTGATTTAAAAAAAAGCAATAACAATATAATAAAAAGAAAGAACTATCCGTCTAAGGCACAAATAATTTTCTGTGGATGTTATGTTCCTAAATTCTAATATAAAATCGACCAAGAACTGTGTCTATTTTCTAGTTTATGTGTTAGAAATTTGGACCATGCTTAGTTTAGACACCTTGCCTTGGCTTTTTCCTAAACGCAGCTGACTTTTTGTCCTGACAATTTAAGCAGGGACAATGGATGGGTGTAAATCATGTTTGTATTGCTCGCTGTCTATCTGCCTCGCCGTCTGTCTCTCTGTCCGTCTGTCTGTCTGTCTGACTGTCTGGTGTTGGCTTTTGGCTCAGACTTGACTTGACTTTACTTGACTTGTGGTCAATGGCTTGTACATAATGGCTGCCCCAAACAACAACAACAGCAACAACAATAACAACAGCAATAACATCAACTACAGCAATAGCGAGCGGCTCTTTGGGGCATTTGCAAACAATGACATTATGCTGACGTTTATTAATCGCATTTGCGAAATTAATGTCGTGACATTTTCGGTTTAATGTAGTTGTAATAAATAAAAGTGCCGTTTACCGAAAGACCAGCCGAAAAAAATAAAAATAAATAAATATGTATGATACAAAAAATCAATACAATAGTCGAGGAGACAGGCGGCAGACACTGCCGGCCGCCGCTTGTTGCCACTGTTCCAGATTACGTAACGCCAATTTGCATATAATAAATGAGCCCAAAGGTGGCTACTGAATTTATTTAGTTGCTGTTAAGGCCGAAGGAAAGGTATTTTAGAATATATAAATTAAAAAATGAACAGGGAGAGAAAAATTTACTAATTGATATAAAATATTTAAAAAATGGCGTGGATTTTAGATAATTTAATAAAAAGAAATAAGATTCTTATAATATTATTATGCTTAAATATTTGTACTCATTTACCCACTGTTCTTGGTGTACAGTGAGCCTATAAATACATGTAAATACATATACATTCGTGAATTTTTGTGCGAAAATACATTTCTTTTGTATGGGTTAGATAAAATATATATTTATACATATAAATAAATCTAAGAAAAATAATGTATAAAAAAAGTACTTGACTTTACCCCAGATGGGACTCGAACCCACAATCCCCGGCTTAGGAGGCCGATGCCTTATCCATTAGGCCACTGGGGCTTGAGCAACGGGCTGTCAGAATGCCTTTATGAAATGTGGGAAGTTAAGAACAGATAAAACAAGAACAACAACGAACCACTATAAATAACTGTATTCCATTTCGTTTTGTGGCGAAAACAACTGTTTAAATAAGTTCATTCTTGTTGTTCCGAAACTTTGTAAGCAAACATACATATCAGCGCAAATATTTGGGTTATGTTTACGGAAAAACACTTGTGATGGCTATAGAATGTTTATACTAGAATTTAGTATTGCATAGAATTTTTGTACATGTAATAAAAAGAAATAAGACAAATAACTTTTGATATACATTTTCTTTTATTTTATGTTTGCATATATATGCAGATGCATATGTATCAACCCTGTTGCATGTTTTTATTTTCCCTTTACCGGCACACGAATATCCACAAAGGCATCAACAAATATTTCCACCCCGTAAAATACTTCAATGAAAAAACATGTTCTGTTTGCTTGTCTGAATATTTATCGGCAGCGCCGACCCACTGACTCATGCCTTGCCGCCGAATGCTTAAAATAGCATTTGGCCGTCTACCAGCACAAGCCCCAGTGGCCTAATGGATAAGGCATCGGCCTCCTAAGCCGGGGATTGTGGGTTCGAGTCCCATCTGGGGTAAAGTCGAGTACTTTTTTTGTTTCTTATTTTATTTTTGTTTTTTAATTCTATTTACCAATTTTTCTAAAATTATTATAATATTTTATTAAGCAGTAAAATAAGTTATAAGGCTGATTAACTTATTTATTTAATGTATTTTGAGGTTTTTATAATTTGTTTATTTTTTATTGTAGACAAATTATGTTCGAGTTCTTTTTAATATTTTCATTTTATAATATACTATTTTATTTAGGTTAATATATATAAAATAACATGGTTCTCCCATAAATTCAAATATAAAGTTCAGCTGCAAGTTCTTAACCCAAAAATAAAGCAAACAAAACTCAGAATCAGCTTCTTAACTCTGAAGAAAGCTCCCAACTATTTCGCAAGCTATGAGCAGCGCTTCATCAGACCAGATTATCGGTGCGCCGCTCCCAGATGGCGGGCCACAAGCCGAACATAAACCATGAAAAGTCGTCACAGCAGTTGACATTTCGCTGTGCCACTTCCACTTAATTTAACAACTTTACGAGTGCCAGCCATCGTCTTCTAATATCGTTTTCAGGCATTTTCACCCCGGCTCTTAAATGGCAATCAACTTTCTGATGAGTTGTCAAAAACGCCGTCGCCTGACATTAGGTGCCTGTAGATGTGGATGCTGATGTGGATGTGGATGTGGCTGCGCTGCAGCAGTGGGTGTGGTGGGGCTTCGCCTGAAATCCATCCACTTTAAAAGTTTGCCAAAAATTGCGGCTCATAATTTCACTTTCGCTATCTGAAATATGCATGGCCGTAAAATTTTCCAACGCCGACCAAATGGCCACCCAGGGAGATGAGGATGCACAGGCCATCGGGTGTGGGTTCAGAGGCGGATAATGGGGCACTGGGATGCTGGGATGCCGGGAGGTTAGATGGTAGCCTCTGCCAAGAGCATTAAAATTGCATACAGACAAAAAAGAAGGAAATACTAAAAAATAAAACTCTGCCTCGCATAGTTTCGTTTGCTTTACGATTCAGCGAAACTTTGGCCGAGGATGCGCCAAAGGAGGGATAACAGCGGGATGTAAGGCTGCCTGCCTGCCTCATCATTAATGTAAATTCATTGTTGCATGTTGGCGGGGCAGGCAGGGCGCTGCTCTACTGCCTGCATTACAACAATTCATACTGAATTTTTGATCCAAATCCAACTTTCCCACGTACGCATAATCCATTAAGGAGAGAAATGGGGTCACTCGAACGGTTAGTACTCTTAAAAATCGCAAATCTTTAAATTAAGGAATATGTTTTAATGATTTATTTTCTGTAGAAATTATAAATAATTAAGCAAGTGTTGATAACGTTTCTTTTAATCCAAAGTAAGCATAAACCTCGCTTAGAAAAGGCTTTACACATAATTGTGTCCATTTCTTTTTTGTGTCTTCACCCAGATATATATTTTTGAAATAGGGCTGCCATTACATACCCATTAGGTGCAACTATTCCCTCGCTTGTGCCGTGGAAAAATTCCTCCTCGTCCTGAATGCCTGAAACTTTTCCGCTGAATTAATGGCAGGAGGCACTCTTTTTGCACCCTGCGGAAAGTAGGCCAAAGTCCGGGGCCGTCGACCAGCGAGAAGGAGAAAGAGTGCTAGAGAGAGACACAGGGCAGGGGGCATTCCGGGAAGTTTATGGAATGCATTTCTCTGCAGATTGCATTTGTTGCATTTTACTTAATTGAAAAAGGCCAGCGAGGCAGTGCGGGGGAAGGCCGTAAAAGGACAATATCGCTGTCCCTAGCCCTCTATGGGCTGCGAGACTGTGCCCGAGCCTGTGCCCGTGCCTGTGCACTTCATAAAGCTGACAGGACAGGGCCCGATCCGAGGCGGGCCGAGCCGAGGCTATAAAAGAACATGACCAAAGCGGGCGAGGACGAGGAGACAAACACACACCACACCACATCGCACAACACACCAAAATAGACCGCCGCAGAGGCACAAAAAGCATCTGCAACAAGCAACGGCAAACAAACAAACAAAACAACAACGAGCCGCAAAAATTATCTACTTAGATTATGTCGAGATTAATTACATACGCTGAGCGCCATTGTCTTGTCAATAAATTGTCGTTGTCGTCGACGTCGCCTGGCATCGTCGTGTGGCCCAAAGATAAGAGGGACTACCGAAATGTTAACTGGCTTTTCTTTTCTTCTCTTCAAATTGTATACCCTTTTGGGAGGGTACTGAGAATTTGGAGCTAAAGGTGTAGCCATAAGATTACCATCATCAAAACTGTGGCTAAAATTACCTTTAAGCTTAATAAAGTTGCCATAAAAACCGTCTTCTTTCAAAACTTTCTTTAAATTTACTATGTATATATATATTATATTTTTAAAAGTGTATTTTAAACTTCCTCTATTAGCAATTTTCATGCCTTTTTTTTCGTAAATTTTTCGCCTGTTTTGCAGTTTTTTCTCTTGGCTTTTCAGGCTGTCAAAAATGGTTGCTCAACCCGGGAGCTAAAGCCAAGCCCCTCGTCCTCGTCGGCTAATTAATTTAGAAATGTTGACGGGCCCACCAAAGGGAGCGCCATATGGCCAAATAATAATGAAATGATATAGGTTTAATCCGGCGATAAGCATCGGGCCGCATCTCTCTAAGCCAGAGTGCTCGCAAAGTGCGCGTAAATTAATTGGCCACAAAGCGCGGCCCATGCAGTTGCAAGCTCAGAAGGCTGCCGCTGCTGTTGCAAGTTTATGTGACTTGGCAGCGGTGGTAGATGTGGTTTCTGGCCAAGGGGGCCCTCGGCTGGATTTAGTGCATGTTGAGCGGTGAATGGCCAATGTAAATTTCCAGCAGAGATGCCGTCTTGACCCGGCCCACGGCCCACGACGAGCATGGGCAGGGCTAATTAGAATGGATAACACGATATTGGCATCGCTGCACCGCGAAAATATTGCCCGCCATAACTCCGGATGAGTGTTTGTCCATGTAGCAGATGCGATTCGAAGATTGCGGAAACGAGGAGAAAATATTGTGATTGGAAAATGAAGCTTTCAGAGGCTAAGAAAATCAGTCTCTCTTGGATCAGTGCAGTTATCTCTATTTAAAAGTCCCCTCAAGGCCTTTATAAATTTCAAGATTGATTGTAATAAGTATATTTTAAGTAAAAGTTCCCCTCTTCCATGACTCACTGTCCAGATTGTGGCTCTTATCGTTGGCCAATTAAGTTTTCATTGAATTGGACTAACCTTTCAGACGAGATAGCCTCTATCATTTCATATTTCTTAGTAATTTCGGTAATGGTCAGCGATAAGAACTAAAGAAATTGATATAAAAAGACTGCCTTAAAGCCAAAAGATTTCAGTTTCAGTTCTCGCTATCAAAATGAAAGTCATTTGCCTCGTTCTGGCCGCGTTCGCGCTGGCCCTTATTTCCGTGGCCAGTGCAGGGCTAGTAGAAGTGGAGCCCTTTGCCAAGACCTATTCCTCCTGCAAGGCTCTGAATCCCAAGAAGAGTGGTGTCCAGAAGATCAAGGTGGGCAAGGACACCTTCGAGGTGTTTTGTGATGAAACCATCAACGGCAAGGGCTGGCTGGTCATCCAACGTCGTGTGAGTGTCGAGGAGAACTTCTTCCGCAACTGGACCTCGTATGAGAAGGGTTTTGGCGACCTGAAGGGCAACTTCTTCCTTGGACTGGACAAGATTAACAAGATCACCGCCCTGGAGCCCCAGGAGCTGTTCATCCAGCTGGTGGACTTCAATAACACCTCACGATATGCCCAATACGATCTGTTCAGTGTGGGCAACGTGTACAGTAACTACTCGCTCACTCAGCTGGGCAAATACAGTGGAACTGCCGGTGACAGCTTGAGCTACCATGTCGGACAGTCCTTTAGCACTTTTGACAAGGATAATGATAAGAGTCCCATCAACTGCGCGGCATTCTATACAGGAGCTTGGTGGTACAATAACTGCCTGGGCAGGTGAGGATTCTTGAAGATTTTAAAGTTTTTCGGCCTCTAAATAATCCTTATTTATCTTCAGCAATCTGAATGGAGCATATCTGGGCGGTAACCACACGGATCCCGATCTCTTAGGCTCCGGCATTGTTTGGGGCGAGTGGAAAGGCCTTTCCTATAGCTACAAGACTGTCAACATAATGGTGCGACCCAAATAAGGAGACTATGAAGCAGTCAAGATCATAAAGAGAATAAGTCTGTTAAAAAATTAACATCTTTTGTTAGTGTAAATTAAACTTTGTTGTTTAAAGCCAATACATCTGAAACCAAGGAATTTATTAATAAGCTTATGGTGACATCTGAGAGGTTTAGCTATACATTTCGCACAAGCGTTCTAGTAGCCAGGCTATGTTAATTTAATTAACAAATATTTACTGCCGCATTACTCATCATTACTAGCACATGGGCCAGCCAGGGGGCTCGGTGGGTGGAATCCCTTAACTCTGCATAGTTGAGTGTCCTCCCACTCGTAGCCCGCATAATTATTTACAATTAAAGTTCCTGCTGCGTCTGTGCGTCGGTTGCCCAAATGAATGCATTATGCCATTGAGAGTTTAGTGCCAACAAGCAAGGATATAAGCATACAGTCTCATGCATTCGGGATTTACATGCAAAGTGTGCGATGATGACAACGACGAGGACGACTGCCAAGTGAAAGTTTCCCAGGTTCACTCTATTCTGTTTGTTTACTGGAGAGTTGCCCCCGGGCTGTGCATATAGAAATTCCATTACTTGGCAAATCATTTCGCAAGTGCAGCTGGGATGTTGTTAGTTTGCTGGTGATATTTGGTGAACTGAAAGAAAATTTAAAAAGAGTTTTTAGATGGAAAAAGATCTTTCAAGTGTATATTTCGTAACTACAAATAAAAGAAGATTTAAATTAAATATTTTCTATTGTAAGTTAAGAAAATTATAGGAAAATCTTTAAAACCTCTTCCGTTATTCCCATTTCTCTCTCTGCACAACCATCTGTGGACAGTGTGACAAAGTTTTCGGTGACTTTCAAGCTATTTGGAAGCCACGCACTTGATCTGCTCACTAAGCTATATACACACACACTCACGTGCCTACGTAATTTCCCTGGCGGTTACCGTTAGCTACTTGAGGCAGAGGAAGAGCCGCCATTTTGCTGGCGGCCATTTTTCGTCTGGCGTTTCCGGCATCGCGTGCCGCCTGAATAATTGAGGCCTCAATGGGGCTGAGGAGCTGGGGCCAAGGGCTGGCTGATCATCCTGCGTCTGGAGTCGCTATTAATGAGTTCCCACTGCCTCTATATGCATTATATATAAACGTATAAAATGTATGGGAATGTGCCAAGTTGGCGGCCGCCCACGTCGGAGTTGACAAATAAGCGCTTAAGTAATTTGCCACCGTTTGCGGAGCGAAGTGCCGGAGTGGTGGAGCGGCGAAGCGTGGGCCTTGCGAGCCTCACAAGTGAATATTAAATAAATTTTCCAGTTATTGCCTGCGTCTGTGCGCGGCGAGGCGCCCCAACGGGTTAACCGAAGACAGGCGACGACGAGGGCTGCATTCAACTTGTAATTAATGTCAAATATTTACACATTCGCCGGAGATCAAAGGTCTCAGAGCCAGAGTGAGTCTCGCAGCAGCCGGGCTAATTAAATGAGTATTTATATTTAAATTACACAAAACTACTTAAAGGGTTTCGCTGGGGGGTGCAAAAGAGGGAGCAGAGCAGTGGCAGTGGCTGGATTATTACCTAAGAACAGCTGGCGGCAGTGACGGAAAATCAACCCTTCTTGGCATCTCACATGATTGTGGATTATTTCCTGCAGCGAAAGATGTCTTTGTTTTATGAATAAAACAGTTCTAAGCTTTTAAGATAATAAGAAATGGTGCCTAATTGGTTTAAATCATAAAAAGAATTTAAGTTTTAATTATGATGTTTTATTGGAGATGCATTTCCTTGGTTTATAAATAATTTTCTTTAATGCAAAGTGACTTTATCCCTATTGATGTTCTTGCTAATTTCCCCCAACTTATCCCTTTTAGTCGCTACTCAAAACTTTGGTTGCACAAAAGCGCGCATAAAGTTGCAAGGTGAACTTGCCGCCATAACTCCTCGCAGTGCCTCGTCCTTCGTCCTTGGCCAGCAATTTGTCGCACAATTTAGCCGGCATTCAATTTGCCTGCAACTGCCAAAGTCGGTCCTCAAAAGGCTCTTCAGCTTGTTACCCCGGCGCACTCGATTGGAGGCATTCAAATTGGTCTCTCTCCCGGGCGAATGAGGGTTAAGGCCGGGGCGGACTGAAGGGGGTTAAGGCCGAGCTGCTGCTGCTTCTGCTGCTGCATTTTGAAAATGCAATCGCGCCTTAGCGGAGACAAGAACCGGCACAGCAACCAGTTCCAAGCTTGCAGCACGGCCTCGTGTGTGTTGTGTTCGGGGAAAACATGTGGGAAATGCGTGTGCTGCTGTTGCTCGGCATTCTGCAGTCTGCAGTTTGGGGTTTTTCCGGCCCCGAAATGTCCCTGCCCGCTCCCGGACTCCGGCGCTGTTGCGGCTCTGTTAGCGGTGGCCGTTACGGAAATGTTGGCGCGCACGAAATGCATTTTGTAACCCAATTTCCTACTTCCGGTGTCTTTTCGGCCACCCACACAGCCCGCCTCTCCCCCCGCGTCTGCTGAGAGTCGTGAGCGCGTGGGAGAGTGAGCGGAAATGAGCTTGGCCGGAAACTGAACCCACTCTCTCTCTCTCTCTTGGCACACACATGGGAGCTTTTCCACACATGCCAGGTTGTGTGTGTGTGTGTGTGAATAACCGAGCGGCTTCGGGGAGCTTTTCTCGGGTTTAAGCTGCAAGCTTTCGGCATTTGCATTCGGACAGCTTTACGGTCAACGTTCTAGGCCTATTTTTTGTAATGGGAAATTAGGGTGGAGGAAGGGTATATGGGATAGGATGTGGCACAGGATATGCAATATGAAATAAATTTGCAATAAGTATTTTTAATTTTTAAAATTATATTCCATGATCAGATTTAACAATTATTATGTTTTAACAGGTTTATATTATCTCTCAAAACCCTCAGCTTTATATTTAGTTCCTTCTTAAGGTAAATCAAATAAGACTTTGATAAGGTTTTCTGTACCGACTTGCTTCCCTGTCCTTATATCCTTTAAGTTTTCCTTAATTTGGCTTTTCTCTAAAATTCGTTGACAATAAAATTCCTGTTTTAATTATTAATAATTCAAAAATAATTAAAATTAATCCAGCCCCTAAAAGTATGCCATGATTTTTTATATCCCATTTTGTAGGTATTTCCAATCTTTATTTTGTATTTTTTTTTATTATTTCCATAAATTTATGGCACTGTGCAGCTGCTGTTTTGGCCAAGTGTCGCATTATAATGCCGCCAGTGGCCGTGTTGCCACTTTGATTGATTGGGTAATGAAGTTATTAGATAGGTGTGACTGTCAGGCCATGCGAGATTTCGATTTCGAGTGTGGCAGCAGCGAATTAAGTGCCTCATTAGATTGTTATGATAGCTATATGTGCATATGTGCATATGGCCAGGTGGGCGGCGGCACTGCAGTGCGCGAAGTGCAATTAATATGCAAGCGAATGAATGATTGAGTCGTAAACTTGAGTTTTTTTCCCAGGCTTAATGGTGGCAATTAAAGGGTTATTAAATCGGGACTGGCAACATTTTAAAAGGAAATTGTTTTGGTGTGAAAAAATGTATTTGTTGAAAGTATTTTCCTTGTGTAAAAAATATATATTTCCGGTTCCCTTAAGTAGAGCTTTATTTAAAGGCAATAATAACACATTACCTTGCTAATTATCCACCAAATCACCCAACTTTCCCCCATAAGAAGTTAAGACAATATCAATTGCCATTTTCCGATCTAGGCAACTTTCAAACTTAGCTGGAATAAAGTAGATGAGATGACCTCATACCAGGCTAGGCCAGGCACTATTCGTTTGGCTTTCCCATCGGTTTTTGGCCAAAACGGACCAAACCAATCCAATTCCGGCTTGGAAAATATGATAACAGCCTGGTCCGCTTGTCACTAATGCTGACAAGGTCACATTGTCAACGTCAGTGCGCGTGCGTAAACCAATAAAATTTGTCCAAAACGGCCAAGACAATAGCCAAATAAACAAAGGCCAAGCCAAGCTAGCCAGGGGATTTTCCTCACAGATCGAAGGCAGGGGGGTTAAAGCCGCGGTAATGGGGCAGATACATACGGCCAGCTAAACTGGCTTTAATGATTCAATCCCAAATATGGGTGTCAATAAGTTAACAGACAGACAATGTTGCACTTGCCGCGGCCAAAAAGCGCGCGGCCCCAGTCTTGGTCTTGAACGTGAACTAAGAGTTGCTAGGAGTGCACTTAGAAAAACTTGTAAGTTAATAATTAAAATCTGACAAAAAATTATTCAAGCAAAGAAATAAAAATTCAACTAAAATTGAAAAAAAAAGAAAACAACATAAATTAAGCTATAGAAAGTGGTAAGAGTGGATCCTAGGAGTTTATATTCAAATGATTACATTAATTTTTAATAGTTTTTCCCAGATAGTTCGATAGTTAATGATTATTTTCCTCTCTGCACTTGCTCTTGGGGCTCAGACTTAGACTGAAGACCCCAAACCAGACCCAGACATTGCCTGCTCGCCGCAGAAATTATGAAATGCATTTAATTTTGTTGCACACTTTTTGTGCGGTCGGCAGATTCAGCTGCAGCTTCAGTTGCCACCACAGCCTCCCCTGGTCTTTGGAAAATCTATAAAAATTCCATTGACCATAATTTAAGCCATTGGCCAGGGTCTTGGATCTTGGTCTTGGTCTTGGACTTGCTCTTGGTCTTGGTCTTGGCCGTGGAGCGGCTGTTTAAGGAAGCAAATGTTTCCGTGCAGCTGCCAACTGGTTGACAACTTGTGTGGACCTGTGTTTTATGTGCCAGCCGCTGGTGCAGTCGTCGGGTTTATATTGCAATCTGTCCGCAATCATGTCACATCGTTCTGCAACTGGTTCTGGCCAGGATCCCCCTGCCTCCTTCCCCCCTTTCCCAACCCAGTCCCAGCCTCATCTCGCTCTAATGAGCTTCGAGGGCGTCGCTGCTCTGAGGGCTTTCCATATAAAATGTTTATGGCAAATGGAACGGGCTTCTACCCATAAATCTCAAGTGAATGCCGGCCGTGGATGCATAAAACTTCTGGCATTAAGAGCCAGACGCCCACGCCAAGGTCCAATGTCCAATGGCCAGGTCCCAGAATCCCTGCTCCGGCAGGACATCAAAAGTTGCTCCTGGCTGGCCGTAAACAAATAAACAACCAACAAGCTGCAGGACAACTGGCCAAGAATTCGCCGCCAAACAAAGCCAAGTGCCAGAGAATGAAAGAAAAATAGGGAAAGAAGAGGTAGAGGGAGGGAGAGAAAACTGTAACGCAGTCAACAAGGACACTGTCATAACTTTTTTAATGTCCTGGACAGGGGCGGTCGGACAGCTGACAGTAGATAAATTCTAAGCAAGCAACTTTTGCAGCCAACTTGCACTGACATCTCTCTGCCTGACAAATCGCAAAGTGCACCCGAGTCAGCCAAAAACTGCAAGGAGTCCTCGGTCCGAAATCAGCTGAAAAAGTGCTTAAGATTTCCTTTTGGCCCCGCTGGCAACGAATCGCATAAATCGTCCCCGAGCTACTTAATTTTTCAGCTTGAACTACATATAGCTTTGGTATCGTTCCGAGGTATATTTTATTGGTTTACTCGGAGAGCCGGGGGAAGGCAGAGACCCCTCGAAATTGACAGTTGACACAGTTGGCCAAGTTTGACAGGCAAACAGGGCCAATAAAAGCGAACTGAAACCGATGTTTGGCTGAATGGAATTGCCGGTTGCATAAGTGATATCCTTTGTGTGCAGCTAAATGGGTTTATTTATAAGTGGGAATCGATCCTTAAACACGAGGCGTGTCCAGGCTGGTTTGAAATATCCCAAAATAAATGCAAACACTCATATTCCAATTAACTGCTTTGAATATCAAACCTAATTACATTTCCCGCCATGGGATAAAAAGCATTAAACTCATCTAAATGCTTTTGTATATATTTATTTTGTGAAATTATTCTGAAATGACAGACGAGCTAATTAAAAATTAAAAATGCATCGACTGTGGGTTACTTAATTAACAGTTTGATTGATTGGTCTTATTGTATTACTGAAATAATCGTGCCAGGCCAGGTCACCTCCTGGGGATTGATGGACTGCTTTTTCGACCAAAAATCACGCACGCAATAATTACAAAATGCAGACACAGACACACACCGGGGATGCACAGCTCACATATTTGTATTTATTTATTTTAATTACTGGAACAAATATTGTGGCTGGCTTATTATTTTGCATTTTGTGCACTAGGAGCCAGGCTAGGATTTGCATTTCAATTTAAATAGTGTGTGACAATGCCAACAAATGCAATCCATCAAGCGTCGACGAATCAGGTCAGCATACAGGAATTTATAATAAATATTGGAATAATATTTCGTATTATTGCGGAAAATGTACGATTTGTGTAAACAAGAGCGGTGAATAGAACGTAAGAGATATTTAATAGAAGAAATCTCTGTCTGCATTTGAATAGTTACTTTTAGCAAATTCGTTTAAAGTAATAATATTTTAATTATACATTACTTTTATATACAAATAAATAAACAAATCATTACAAACTTAAATGATAACCCTGTAAAAATAAATATTTCAAGAACCTCTTCAAACATTTGAGCTATGTTGATGA
Organism: Drosophila punjabiensis; assembly: GCA_008042585.1. Taxonomy (NCBI): domain Eukaryota; kingdom Metazoa; phylum Arthropoda; class Insecta; order Diptera; family Drosophilidae; genus Drosophila; species Drosophila punjabiensis. The sequence goes on along the minus strand of VNJR01012103.1, from coordinate 130,027 downwards.
GAAAGACAGATCTGCCCCTTAATTGGTGCTGGTGCCAAAGATCTTTGTGTTATTTGAGCCAAAATGGCTGACAGGAACACCTGAATCTGAACCTGAACATGGGCCATAAAGATGCTGCTGCTGCTGCCGGGTATATGTTGTCATTAGCATCGAAAAGAAATAAAATATAATTTATTATCAGCCGGTTGTCACAGCGACGGTTGCCAATTGGGTGTCGATGCGAAATTATTAATTTTCTCGCAATGCTCTGGCAGGGCCCTTCTCCTGCCTGGGTTTTCCTTAACCGTCCTGCGGCGTGTGAATGCGATGGAATGCCAGTTTAGTGCCTCGGGCTGCCTTTTCCACCGAAGGCATCATTACGATAACAATCGCGGCTAAACGGCAGCCGTCGACCGACGACCATCGAGCGTCTCGGTCTTCATTTAAGATTCCTGGCGTTGCTTAATAATGCAAGATTCATGTCGATATGTCAATGCGTTTGCGCGCAATCGATCATTTTGGCGAGAGGAGACTTCGCTGTGGCTGGACCAGGTCCTCTTTGCAGAGCTGGACCCCAGAGCAGGCCCTGTCCTTGTTTGACATAATGTCGCCAGATTAACAGCGGCGATAAACCGGCGGGCAGACAGTTGTTTAGTCCGGAGGCATTATCTGGGCCGAGTTGGCAATTTTATGGGCTGGCTTATTACACGATTTGGTCACGGCTAACAATACATCACGCAGTGATAGCGATAAGGTAACCAAGTCGAGGCTCCCAGGAACCTCTCACACAGGTCACAGCGAAACTTATCAATTAAGCAGTTGGTGATCTCTCATTACAAGAGCGCTACTGTCAAATATACCATAATTTATAGTACTCTTCGATCGTTCCACCGGCGATCAATCGAGCGTCGACCAGTACGTCAACTTCTCGGCGAGGAGCATTGATTTATGCCAGCCCGTCCAGCACCAGTTTTTGTTTTGTGGACATCGACAGAGTTGTCATAAGGACGGCGAACAACTTTGCGACGGGACGAACCCTTTTGCAGCGTTTTATTGGTATTTTATGATAATCACAGCCAAAGTATTTCCAAATGGAGGCCGGGACCCTTCTACTACGCCCCGAGCATGTCTATTTCCCATCCATCATCGGTCGTCGCGATAATACGATTATTTCCCCGGATATTTATTGAACACTCTCTCATTGCCATGCGGCTCAAATACGAGCAAAGGCTCGCAGCATTATATTCGAGGTGTCAAAATATAATTATGGATCCGGTTTGTATATTCCCCATTTCGTTTTTGTAGTTTCTCTCTGCTGCATTATGCAAATCCCCGGTACGCTTCATATTTAATTGGGAATTTTCAACATTCGTCCGATCCCCAGGTAATTGTGGGAAGCCCGCGGAGGTGTGATGTGTTTACTAAACAGTTTAATTGACAAAATCCGATTTGCCGAGAGGTCTCATAATAAATATGCAATGCTATGCTAATTGCGTTGAGTTATTGAATTTTTAAAATTAATTCAGAGACTGAAAACATTTAGAAACTATAAGTTTTTATTGCTAGAAGCTGTTGAAAAATGTTAATGATTCAACCAAGAATCTATTACTATTTTTTCTATTATTTAACTAACCTTAAGTTCTTTATGAAATCCCTTAGATTTATTTCTAATGCTTTAATGACTCCCATTTGCTATTATAAATCAAAACCCTGAGAATGATAATGTCCTGGGAAATGCGTTGCACCCACTCTTATTACACTTTCAATCTAACTCTCTGGCTCATGACTGCGACTTAACTAAAGTGTCCATTAAATGTCATTTGCCAGGCGCGAACCACACTTTTTTTTGGCTGCCAGACTGGCTTAGAGCCTTTTTTCGGTGGCAATCAGCAAAATGTTTCGCATATAAATTCACACATAAAAATTTTGGACCCGCTTAGCCGCTGACAAGACTCGCATGGGGCATAAATTTCAACCCGCTCGCCGGGCGTGGAGAACTCCTTCTTTTCTGCGCCAGACATTTATTATATTTCAAACAAAGGCCCCAATATTACTCCGCCGCCAACTGCTGGCGACAATTGCAAATGAAATATAATTTTAATATTTTATAGACATGCTGGCGCACACATGCATGGCCTCAGAATTTTTGTGAATGCCAGCCGGCTTCTTACTTTTGAATGCTGAATTCATATATGACAACTCTTTATATGCTTTTTTTTTCATTCTTTCGTTTCGTTTCTTTTTTGGTAATTTATGATGGAAATTAATATGCAACCAAGGCTGCTTTTTTTGTGGGTAGGGCAAATCGCAGGCTGACGCGGGTGATTAGTGAATAAATGGGGAAATTATGGAAATTCGTACGAATATTAATACGCCAATGATACGCCTCAAAAAATTTGTCAACAAGTCTCAGTTTTGACACTTGGCCGCGGAGGTGACAGAACTTGGCTTGGGTCACGTCTAAGAGGCCCTTTTGCCCAATTGGGGTTATGGTTACACAGCTGCTGATATTGGTAATACTGGAAATATTGACAACTGATCGAAATAGCTGAACGAGCAGGCAATTGAGTTTCTTGAAGTACGTGTTGTTTATTTATCTTTATATTATAGTGCAGGGTTTCTTCTGATATATGCAGAAGAATTTATAATGCTTTTTTGGCTAGATTAAGTACTACTTAAATCCATTCTTATTCCAATTCTGGTTACTTCAACTTCAGCATTTTCAAAAAGATATGAAAAAAAGGTTTTGAAATGAATTTATTAGAGAACCTGATGTAAGTTTTATATCTTTACAACTAGAATTTTATTTATCCCGGAGATACGCATAAATAAAATGTAAATCATAAACGGCAAATCAACTTTTCACCTGTGGCAACCGTCCTATAAAGTGTTAAGTTATAAAATGGAGTATAAAATATTTAGCATTTTACAATCTTAAAGGGGCAAAGAAAAGGGCCTATGGCAATTAAGTTTTACACAAGTTTAATTAAATTGTAAAATGGTAATAAGTCGGTCGGTGTTCATATTATATATCACCTTATGAAAATTAATACAATTGGTAAACACTAAATACATGAATCCACTTACATACTAACTTCTGAGAACTTTATCTTTCGTTTCTTCCTAAACCTCTTTAAATTACCTTAGTTGCACTGCACTTTAGGTTAAATCAAATTACCCATCATTTTGGCCATTCTCATTGTTTATCTGGGAACAGGCATCTATTGGCCCAACGAATTGCTCCGCAAATGGGTATTCATTGGCGGGGTTTGGCCGGCAGTTCCACCTGATTGGCATATGTTATTGGGGCCGATTAACTGTTCGTTTACCCTAGATAATGGGGGCCATAAATTCGCCGTCGGTTTCGGGAGACCAGCTCACTTTCACTTCGCCCGGCTAAATGCCAAACGGCCAGCGAATTTTTCATTTTCCATCAGCACCGAATCGAGGGACACCTGATCGACCGACACCTGTCGACGTTTCGAGCGTTTCTTAACACGTCACTGCTGCCGCCGAATGGAGATCAATTAATTTGACATGCAAGTGGGCCTGGGAGGCGGAAAAAGGGTAACGAAAGCCAATAAAATGCCGTAATCCTTTCACTTTTCCAGCCAGCCAGCCGCAAATAAATCTGTATCTGCCTCGGGGGCCTCGCTGCTATTCGAAGATCTGAGCACTGCGATTACCCCACTCGACGGCGGATGATGATGACGATGATGATGACGATGATGATGGCTGGCGGAAAATGTGGAAATCTGCGGGGGCGGCGGATCAGCCGGGGGATCAATCAAATGCCAATCGCGGCAATTTTCGGTAGCAAATAAATTCGGTTTCAAGCGGAGAGCACGCAACGCGGCGGAAAATGCGGCTGATAAATCGTTGGGTATTCAATTAAATTGCGCGCTTAGTGGAAAATTCAGCAGTCGGGCTAGTTTATAATTGTATTTGCCAATTGCATTGCCAATAATTTTACCGCACTCGCTGCCAATAGCTCTTCGCTCAGGTGCTCTTGAAACTGCTGCACAGTAAGTGCATCGAGAAAAATTGATAATAAATTTTTAAAGGTATTTGAAACTTAAATACGTGAAAAATATATCTATTTGTTTGACAGTTTATTATTTAACAAAAATAATAATCTTCTTCTTATAAAAACTCAATATTTAGTTTCAACTTTTAAAAATTGCTTAAGCTTTCTTTGATTGGATATCATATTTAAAATTACTAATTTAAAATCGAAATATTTTTATTTTTTGTACTATATCTCTTTCTCTTTTTTTTTCCTCAGTGCCTACATTTTTGTGCGTTTCATGCTCATGTGGGTCAACGCGGCGAATGCGCAATTTTCTTTGGCCAAATCATGGCTACAACATGGAACATGGCATATGCGATAGGCATTTTTATGTTATTACCCGACAGTCCGGTTCTAGTTTTTGTCAGTCGATCGCCATTACAGACAGAAACATTTGTAAAACATTTTAATAACCATTGACAATAACAATAACAGCAATGTTGCAGCTGCTTGGGAATTGAATTTTGAATTTTTTGAATTTTGATTTTGTAATTGTTTGAAATATATGAGGCTATTGATTAGCCAACAAAGAGCTATATAAATAATTTGATTTACTAAGAAACTATCTATAATTTTTAAAAGATTATATTTATATGATACCCTGACTTGTATTAGCTAGTGAATGCTGAAGTAAAATCTATTTAAGGTAACTTTTCCTCTATCCCAAAACACGCTCATTAAAATGCAATTTAAGATTAACTTTGAACGAGGGCCCTTGACTGGCCCGACTTGAAGTCCGGGTTAGCTCATTAGCCTGACTCCTTGGCGGAACTTGTGTTACTTGATAATGTTACCAAGATGTTTTATTACTTCCACCTATGCCAACAATTAACATAAGAATTTCGACTGCTGTGGCAGACGAGTTGCTGCTGGAGGAACTTTCCGCCAGACAAACGAAACTTTGCCATGCCAGACACGCACTGCCACATGCCACATGCAGACATATAGACCACATGCACACACAGATATCTGGCCAAAGTGGCATCCTTTCTGCTGGCTGAGTTTCATTTACATACGCATCCAGAGGGTCTTCTCTGCTTTTCACTTTCCCCATCCGCTTGCGGAAAATTTGTCAAGAAACACAATGCGAGGGACTTCAGCCTTCATGGAGTTTTGAGTTACATCATTTTGCGGATTCCTGAAGTTCTCCTGGAGTGCTGCCTCTGCACTTCAGAGGCCTCATTAACTTGGCTAGCAGGTGGCAGCAGGTGCAATCAATTTGAGAAAACGAGAGAGAGACCGAGAGGCCCCACAAAGCATCTGGGCAATTGCCAATCAATTTGCATCCAATCAATAATTGCAACTTCAATTAGGCAAAACAAAAACTCGGATTTTTCCCTCGGCAAACAATTGCCAATTACGACGGAGCCAGCCAATGAAAGAGTATAGAGTTGCGGGGGTCTGTGGGGTACTTGGACGATTAATGCGAAAATTTCAATTGGCCAAAAACCGACGAATATTTAACGAGTTCACCGCCAACGATATTTGAGCCGTAACTGTAACTCATGTGAGCCAAGAGTCTCTGATGGAGGTGGGTCAACCGAATAAAAAATTACAGAAGGTTTACAACATCGAATTTTGAATTCACTTTAAGGTTATAGAAAAAATTATGTAGCTGAGAAAATATTGAGACAAGACTGTGTTAGTGTTATTTGCTGTAAACAAATTTATCTTAAAATTATAGTTTAAGTATTTAACAAAGTATATCTTATCAGCATTTAATTAATAATTTCATAGTTTCATATATAACTTATCTCTACCAACAACAAACCTCTCTTACCTATGACTAAGATAAGATAATAACTAGAACAGAAGTAAGCGGAAAAAAACAGAATGTACTACGTTTTTAGGACCACAAATAGCCACAAATAAATGTTAATATTTTCTAAAGCAGTCACAGTCTATCGCACATTCCTGGGCCATCGGACATTACACAAATGTCATTCCACAAATCAAGTTTATAGGCTCTAAACAAGAATATCCCTGTCACGACTCGGCGCTGACAAATCAACTGAGAAAACGTTGGTGCCTGACTCAGTTTGGATCGGTTGCAGGCAAATATTTTTTATGGCCGGCGGCATAATGGAAAACCCGAAACTGTTGATGAAAAACAAAGGCAGCTACAGCTACAGCTACAGCAAGAGCAGAAAATACTTTTGTTTTTTGTGGCCAAAAAGCAGTGCTCGGAGCCCGGCTCTTGTGCTGGCTTGATATTTGTGTTTTTATTTGTATTTGCGCTAGTTATAATTGGCATTTTAGAACGTCAAGGTAAAGCTCTGGCTCGCAGCTCGTGTTCCCCAGCATTTCCATTTCAAAGTTTTGCCGTTTTATATTCCAATATATTTTTTCTAACCCTGTCTCGTCTGTCTGTCTGTCTGTCTGCCCCTCATTGTTTGCTATTTCTATTTCGAGTGCTTTTTTGGGTGGTCCCGGGGCCACTCAGGGGTTAAGCTGCCAGCCGCATTATTGTGGCAAATGGTAAAAGCAATTGGGGCGTGGCTGTGGCAATTTGCATTGCATTATGTAATTAGACAAAGGCGGCAATGGCCGCGGCACCGGTCATATGCCTCCAGGTCGCCGGGATAATGGGCCTTCATTATGTCCGCTTGAAGCCGCCACAGGAATCCGCTTTGGCATCGGATTCCGCGTCCGACCAGGTCCAGTTCATCGTGGCGGCGGCATCTCCTTCTCATCGCCACATGTGCTCTGCACGCAGGTCCCTCGATCCCCGTCTTAACCCCCCGTCTTAACCCACTGAGTGCCTTGGCCATGCATCATAATCAGCGGCGTTGATGGGCCGCTGCTGCGGCTGCTACACTGCGCGAAATGGCCGCTCAGTTAACACCTCTCAGCGCCTGTAAGGCCGCTCCATGATTTCTTACTTTTCCCGCAGACTTCAAGCTGTGCTCCGGCCGCATCTTGGCCATCGTTGGCCATTGGCCCGCAGGCGGGAGCGTTGCAAGACGCCGCTGTCTGGGCCGCGCATGCGCACGCTGCGATCGCGATAGTCGGAGGAGTCCAGTTCGAACGAGAGATCTGGCGGGAAATAAATGATAGAGACTTGGAAATGCTCTAAAATTAAATAATAAATTTATTAAAGAAGCTCTTTAAGAATTGTTTAATTGCAAATAGTTTACAAGAACTTACAAGATAAAGATTCTGGTAAGAAAATATATCAAATTAAGATTGCATTTATGAAATTGATAATATATTAGTTATTTAATTGTTTCTCATTTTCAAATCGTTTAGCTCTCTTTCCCTTAAATGTTCTTCTTTCTAAACCATTTTATTTAATGAAATTTCTCCCTTTTAAGACTTTATTTTCCCCTCTTTCCCAAATACATTTTAAACCCATAAAAGAGTCATTCGCATTCTAGTATGCTCCGGATTATTAGATTTAAAGAGTGTATTTGCTGGCAAAAGCCATAAACTGCAGTTTCAGTTGCTGGTGTTGGCTGCAGCAACCGTTCTCATCCCACATTCATGGCCCACGTCCACGTCCACTTCCACGTTCGCGTCTTGGCCACGTTTTCGCTTCAAGTTCAAGGCGTTTGAACTCTTGACATTTGGCAGGCGGCTCTCGTTGCCGGGGCCTCGTAAATGTAACAACTCGATTAGCGCGAAATACTCAGCCGCCGGCTTAATGCAAACTGGAGCGTTAGAGTTGGGTTAAGGGGGAGCTCTGCCGAGTATCTGAATCTGCCCGGAGGAGGAGGAGGAGGCTCAGCATTAACGGCACGTTCACGTCGAGTTGGCACTTTTCTACCGCTCTAATTGGCCTGGCCTTTTCCTAAACCACACCGAACCCATCCGCGAAGCCCAGCTTTTACTGCATATTGGTGGGAGAGAGAGTGAGTTCTATGCTATATCCTGTTGGCTATATGCGATATGTCTGTGGCATTTGCCGTTGTGATGCGCTTATGACGCTCGACTCGAGTCCGGAATGTGAGTGGAGTGCCGGAGCCGAGCCAAAAATGCACAGCCGCAATCCAAATTTGCCAAAAAATGCAGAGAACAAAATACCTTAAATACCTTTGAAAGAAAATATCTTAAAATCTAGTAAGAGATGAAAGATGCACTAGCCTTATCTTCAAGTCAAAAGATGCAGCACCAACTTTCCTTTCATAATTTTTTAGACAATTATTTTCTATTTAATACATCCTATTCTGAGCTTCATTTCTCCCTGTGTAATGCCATTGCTGTGTTTGGATTGTTCACCTGGCTGATTGCTGCACTCGGCCAAATAACAGGATTACACTGCGACCCATGTTAGTTGCCGCTTTTTCGGCCGTCCAAACAAGTAGCCGAAAGGAGGAGAAGAGAAGAGCCTATTGTTCGCCTGGTGGCTATCGCTGAGGTGGCGGGGGCACGCAGCAAATAAAAATCCTTTATGCATATGTACGTGCGGTTCCTGCCGCGTGTGCTCCTGTGCCGTGCTCCGTGCTGTGTCCTGTGTGAAGTGGCAGCTCCTCGAGCGAATTGTTCCAGGGGATATGCCAATGGAATTGCCAAGTGGTTCGATGCGAACAGGTACTATATTCTCTGCGGGCGTTGATGACTTTGCTTGCTTTCGAGGGTTAAGCCTGTTCATTTTGGCTGTAAATGAAAATCGGTTGGTTACGGAAAATCCCAATTATCTTGTTACTTTTCAGGGGTGTTTTTTTGGGTGCCTGCTTTAAAAAATTGCAGCATTATTTAATATTATTTCTTTGAGTTAACTAAACAACTCACTACAAAAAGCTGTAGCTAGTCAGTTAGTTGTGCAATCAGAATACAGGTAGCTGGGTATATATAGTAGAGGTAAAGGTGGGATACACCTACGCCAGGGGCCGCCCAAGCCGAGTTAATTGTCTCGACTTACTCCCTGGCCAGGCGGAGGCAGGGCAGGACAGGGACCACTTCATCATCTGGAGTTGGTAGTGGAGCTGGAGCTGAAGCCGGATCGGCGGAGACTAAGTTATGACGGCCAGCGTCTCCGGTGCGGACTAATTTCGTAAACGTGGCCAATCAACGCGGGACGGGAGACGGGGTGGAGAGGTGAGTGGAAACGTCAGGACGTGGCCAGTAGCCTGAAAAGCCATTTGCAAATTAACTCGAGGCTAGACCAGGCAGCAAGCAACTAAATTGTATTTAAAGTCGCTGCAACCCGTTGACTGGGCAGCAGCGAATTAAATCACGTACTAGATTAAAAATTGCCCATGAAATTATTAATTTCTCAACAGGAGGAAACCCGTTTGCAGTCCAGGAGTCCCACTCGCAGTCGCACTCGCACCTTTGTCACTTCATAAATCCCCAGCGAATGCGGTGAAATCGGAGCCCGCATGGGGGAGAGAGATATATATATTTATATTTATGCAATTGTCAGCAGGTCTCAAGCTGCGCCCCATTTCAATAAAAATCAATCAGGGAAATTTATAGAACACCACTCACCCGCCGGACAGCTGTTTAACACGGATCGGAACGGATCGGAACGGATCGGACTGGAGTGGATTGGATTGGATTGGAGGAAATCCCCCTGACCACGCCTGTCACCGCGTAGGTGTTATGCAATGCATTCGAGAGACGCCCAGAGACAAAGCCCTCTGACTCCGGCTCCCAGCTGGAGGTCTCCAGGAGAGCTCCGGTCTCTGAGCCTGACTCACGGTCACCTGGCGAAGGAGCACCGCTTAACCCGTGAGCCGCCAATCCATTTCGTTCGCAGCACACAAATATTTATTTATATTCATATCTGGCGCATGCATATTGGCCGAGGCCTGTCACAAATGTGCAGCAGGCCCCCCGAGATATTGATTTATCATATTTCCCGAGCGCTGCCATTGACAGCATTTATTGTTCTCCCAACAGCAGATTTTGGGGTGGTTGCTGGGTCGGGAAAATTCCCCAGGGTGGTCAGCCGATAAGGCTTAATTGGTTGAAGACAGAGACAATCTTGGCAAGGACCAAAAGGAATGGAAGGATAAATAAGGAGAATCGTTTGCACGGAATCAGGTCAACAATAAGGGCATTTTATTGCATTGGTAAACTACTTTTAATTAATAAAGTTATAAGGGACTTAATGAAGAAGCAAGGCAATTTAAAGTCTGATTAATATTTTCAATGAAATTTATATGAGAAGATGCAAGACATAGACATACTTTGCGAATAATTACTATTTAATTTAAAATTCACTAGCTTGTTCTCAGCTTTAAACTCACGTTTATTGGCCATTACAGTAAGCCGAACTGGCTTCACACATTTAATTGAATAAAACAAGATCATAAACTCACTTAATTATCATATCGCCATAATTCCGCCCCATCACGATACGCGGCGGTCGTGTCAGCAATAAGTCTCCATCGCCGATCACACCGCAGCGGACAATGCAGCGAGGTATTAATAACGTTTTATGGCCAATGCTGGAAAACAATAAAAAATTTGTCAAATTGCCACTGTGTGCAGCGACGACGACGACAATTGCTGGCCATTTAATGCCATTGGCAAATTGCATTTCCAATTACGAACAAAAAGAAAAAAAAAATGCTGAATGGCGGGTGTGGCCAAGGCACCCGCTGCGCGTTGGCGGCATATTGATCTGCCAGTCACCTCCAACGGCCAGAAATCCATTTTCCGGATCCAGATCCACAGATCCTTGCCCACTTAACCCAACAACAACAAAAAAATATATGGCACGCTTTCGCTTTTCCCGGCGCATAATGAAAACATTCCACAAACCAATTCAATATTTTCGCTGCCAAGGCGAAAATTCAGAGCCCGGCCATTTCCAGGGTTTTATCTCCGTCCTGGCCATTTTCAATTTACGAAAATTCGGGGAAAATGTGCGTTTCACCCATCAGTTAGAGTTCCCCCCCAATCCCAGTGTCCGCTCATCTAAAATGCGCATGATAGGGGTACGGCTTCATGTTTGGAATTCGTTATCAATGCGACCCACTGTCCGGTGTCCGGGCAAGGGCCTTCCCCATAATGGTCGGTTGGCCAGTTACCATTTACCAGTTACCAGTTACCATTTACCAGTTGCCAGTTACCAGTCGGGCATAAATTGTTTAAAGGCAGCGATAAAAATCGAGCCCACAGCCAACGACCCACTATTAATTAGAGCAGCCTCCGACTCTGCGAGTCAAATTATGGCGCAACAAATGGCCAGCAAATGTGATAGCAGCAGCAGCTGGCTATGACCACGCCGAATCCCTGGACATGGAGCTGACCCACTGCCACCACCACCACCACCCGCCCATAAAGTCACACGCGGTGGCAGGGGCAGATCACGGAGGTGGCGCTGCAACTGGAGCCGGTGATGGAGCTGGACCTGGAGATGGAGATGGAGAAGGCGGCAAAGGCTCCATAACCAAAGGAACATGACACAGAAAGCTGCGGACACCTAGAGGGACAATTTCCAATGGTTGCTCTTCTATAAAGTCTCTTTGCTACAAGAAGATAAAGATATATAAAAGGTACAAGTTGAAATATAAATCAAAACTGTTTTAATCTTCTAATAAGGATTTAAGCTAATTGTTTTGGCATATGAATAGATCTATGAAGTATAATCTTAAAGATATTATATTGAATGGAAAAGTGTTTAAAAAAGCAATGCTTTTTAGTCTTTCAAATTGATTACCTAATACTGTATGACATCCCTTTAAAATATTTTTAATGATAATTAAATACAACTCCATGACTTGCATTTCTGTTTAAATAATCTTTATAAGATATAATATTCCACACATCTCTTTGTAAATTCCCCTACAACATTAACTGCTTTCCTGTTTCCTTTCCATTTCATATTGCATTGCCATATCGTGGGTCCTTCTGTAATTAAACTGGAGAACCATGCTCCTTGCTGGTAATTTCGTGGTCCCCAGTTTTGTTTCGTTTCGTTTTCGATTTATCCGCCGGCCCCGGCTCTTTGCTGGGTTTGTCACTCGGGGAGAGCCTCGACCAGCAATTTGCATATCAGTTGTCTTGGTCTGGGGTCTGGCGATAGCCGGTCCACGTTCATGTCCACCTCCAAGTCCACGTCTGTCGCTGCCCAGTTGCCAACTCCGAACTCCCAACTGCTGCCAGCCAACTGCCAACAGCCGCCTGCCCATTGTCGTTTGAGCTGGCCATATTTTTGGGCCAAGTTTATTGTGGGCCCGTTTGTCCGCTGACTAGGACGGAGGGACCAGGGGACAGAAGGCAGGCTGAAAAGCGCTAAATGGAAACTGCAAGACTCCAGGGACTCAACGAGCTAGTTGTTACGCATAATTTCTGAAAGGCAGCCCAACCCGAAAGTGGAGTTTAAGGATCAAAGGGAGAAGTTTGTTTACATCTTTAAGTGCACAAAAAATAACTTATATTTTTTGTATAGGAATTTATTGTTTTATCTTTTCATAACTTTAATTTAAATGTCACCACGTGAATGATCTCAATGTGTATGCCATTTTCGTTGCTGCATTCTACACACACACATTTTACAGCCAGCTCATTTTTCTTGTCAACAGGCAAAGGCAGCACTGCCTCATTGTCACTCTTGCTGCTTTGACACATAATTCTCGGTTACATAAATCGCATAACTGTGTCATGTCCGAACCCAGTGGCCCAAAGTCCTTGGCCAAACTTCGCACGCAACGCGCAGTTGTTGATTGTGGCTGAGATGCTGATTCCGCCGCCGATTCCCCACTGTTGCCAAGATGCTGAATATCTAAGCACGTAACTGCCAGCGCGTGACTAAAATGCGTGTCACACTTTGGATGCACTTGGGAAAATATTAACAAGATGATGAAATTATTAGGATGAAATTATTAGGAATTAAGCAATGTATGATAGTTAATTGTTAATTATATTTCTTTTTAGAAAACGAACGAATAATGGTTAACTTTTGGTGTAGTGTGTGAATCAACTGCATAGAATGTTTTAAAAATAGTTTCCTTAAAGAAGTGCTTATTCCTTTTCCATAACCTTCGTAAATTTACTTTTTGTTTCTATTCTTCTAGGCAAAACTGAAGTGGTAAGGTTTGAAGCCATAAGAGTAGGATTTTATGAAATACATCTTAGGTATGTCTGATCTTTGTTGTTCATGATATGAAAAAGAAAAGTGACTTTAATAAAGTGTCCCCAAAGTTTCCCAAATGTAAATTCCTTGACATCTCTTCTAAGAAAAACATATATCTACATATGTTTCTGATTTCTAAAAAACTAATTTTCTCTGAGTGCTGTTATTTGCTCCTTTTTTGTTTGTTTATTTCTTTGATTTTCGAGAGTTCAACCCGCCAAATGGCTTCAAGCTGACCTGGCCCTGAGATTGAGTGCTCCACTGAGAGGAGCTGCACTTTCTTCGAGCGTTGGCCTTTGGCTTTTATTATGCTAATTTCATACCCCATTGTTTCGGGGCACGCATATCACTTTATTACGGGAGATGGATGCGAATCTGGCCACTGAAGAAGGTCTCCCATTTGCATGGCGGCTTCTGCCATTTTTGGTCAAGTCAAGAGGCGAGTCCACAGCCTCGACTCGACTGTATCCAAATGTGCTTTTTGTTTGTCGGGGTCTCCGCTGCAACTCTCAACTCGAGCAGTAAGTCAAATCAGAACGACCCCGGGAGCACCGGAGGAGCGGCACTGGCCAGGATAAGGGTAAGTTTCGAGCTGGCTGCCTTTGTGCTGTCAACGGCGAGAGCAATCATCAATAAAGCAGGTTCCACGGGGAGTGGACCGACTGCCAAAGGGGGGAACTGGCCCACAAAACAATGTTGAAATCAAAAGCAAAACCATTAGCACAAAAGCCACAACAGCAACAGAAATAAAAAATGCGATCAAGGGAGCAGGTCGAAGTTCAGATACACTTGGAAATATATAAAGAATTATCTATATAAAGTATCTTTTGAGGATTTGCCAGACAAATAACTAACATTATGTTAAAGCTGCTTTTATTTAGATATATATTTAAGTTGAAATGATTGATAATTGTATCTTATTTTTGTAGGAAATAGTTACTTGCATTTTCAATGTTGAAAAATCTATTGCTGCACTTCTTTTAATTAATTTTAGCTCTTTTAGCTTGGTCAAAGAATGCAAAAACTGAAAGTTAATTCCTTTTTCCATCACCAAAAGAGTATGCATATTGCGGGAGTGACAGAGATATAGAAGAGAAAAGAGCGAAAACAAAAAACTTTACATACTTTGGCGGCAATATTGAACATTTGTTTTCATTCAGCGGAAAAGTTGCATTGAAAAGCTTGGCGAGCAAAGCCAACCGAAGGCAGCCAAAGTGATTGATGTCGTTGTGCGCTGTGTGCCAATAAATTATCTGGCAAAATTGTTGGCGGACCAACAAACCGACCGACCGAGCGATGGATCGACCATATGCTCGACTGGTCGAGTTAATGATTTGGCAATAATTTAACATTCGGAGAGACCGCCGAAAACATTCAAGTGGCAGGCGGAAAATTGCACACCGAATTCCTTGCACTTATGACTAATGCGACTTGCGAGTTCCCAGTCCGACCCGATCCCGAGGCAATTACACAAGTTGCTGTGGCAAGCGGCAACAACTACTACAAATCAATTAAAAGCTAGCCAGCCCCAACGCCCACCAGACACAAGTCCAGGGCCCAGCATCGAGTTCAAAGTGTTCACAGGAAAATCTAGCAGTTTTCTTTCAGCTTTTTGTACTCGAGAGAATTACACGATTTACGATGGCGATGGGGCGACAATTGTGTCTGTTTCGGCTTCTCCCTCTGTGGCGAAAGGTGCGCCTGCGCAATTTTCCACAGCTTCCACGAGACTCGAAAATGAACACGAACAGCCGTTGTCTGCCTGGCACACAGTTGGTGCACTCAGAAAATTTACTAAGAGAGAAAAGCATGTGTTAAGATACATTTCGAGCTCTTAAGGATTCATTCATATCCCAGAAATACCTTTAAAACTTTGTAGAGAAATTAGGTAAAAGAAGATATTCTATTCCCTTTGTCTCTATTAATTTTAACCTATTTAATTTATTAATTTCATCAAAGTATCTTGTATTTTCCTCTCTGTACCTGGTTGCATGTCACAGCCGCTGGATTTTTCCGTTACTTTCTCGCCCGTTCGCCACATCCGCTTGGCTCTTTAGTCCCGACTGTCAGTTCGCCCAAATTGCGTACGGTATGGGTTGGGATGGGATGGGATGGGATGGCCTAGGATTGGATTGGATTGGATTGGATAAAAGGTGCCATCGCAGCAGAAGTCGGTGCCTGAGATGTGGACGAGGACGAGGACGAGGCTGCAGCCATGGCTCCTCCAATTCCCGCTATCTGGGTATGTGCATCTTAATTGTCAGCTGCGGTCTGTGTTAGTGGGTAACTGGGCACACAGCCGGGACCGTCATCGCCTCCCAGGGACCTAGTTTGCCGCCTTGGGATGGCACAGTCACAACACGGCCACTGCTATAGCGACAATTTAGTTGTGGCTTAGTTCATGAGCTGTCATTAATCGAGACAGCAATGATATAGTGGCGAGATATTGCCCTGCAGCCAATTACAGATCAATACAAGTCGGTGTAGGAAAGTTGGGGGGAAATACAAATTTTCTTTTAGCGGGCTGTTCCCTGGGAATGGGGTTGAAGTGATCAAAGAAATTGTCATCGGAATGAACAAGTTGAATTCTGGTCACAGATAATGTCATAGAGCATTCGCTGGGGTATCTTTTCACTAGAATTTTAAGTTGATCTTTAAAATTCCTTATTAAATTGGTAATTGGTGTAATTAAAGAAGGAAAAGTTCCTTTACAACTCCTGCTTAATATCCATTTAACTTGCCTGTAACTTGGCTTAAATCGAGTTGCATGTCGCTGGGCAGCTGCAACATTCGCTTAACTCAAACTCAGACTCACATGACTGCCCTTCCCTGTCGTCCTGCCCACAAACCCAAACTGGACAATGGCTCAAGTCTCGTGTGACGCGTTGCGTTGGCTTTTGTGTATTGGCCAGTTAAGACATGTCACTGGTCAGTGGGCACGCCTTCAGAGAGGGCCCCTTCCCCAGTACCGCTCCAGTCTCGAGAGCGACTCACTCGCACGTCGAAAATTTCACGCATCAGTCGCCGGCAACATGGCAGCTCAGAAGGAAGTGGGGCGGGGAGACAGAGAGCTTCAGTTCGGTGCAATTAGAACGCCATTAAAGGGGGCTCGGAATCGGAATCGGAATGGGACTCTGGGTACCTGGCATACCTGGTACACCTGGCAACGCCCCCATTATTCACTCCATGACTGGCCCCGCTAAATGGAGATCGATGGCCGAGCGTGGTCTCATTAATCAAATGACAAGTAAGCCGAATGCAACTGCAACTGCAAACTGCAAACTGCGACGCCTCTCGGCCTCGTTTTTTGGCCAAAATTAAAGGTGCGCGCATGCGCAAGCGCTTTCCAATTGAATCGAATCACCAAAGCGGAAACATAATGGCAACCGATTCCAACACTTTCCGATCAATAATCAGGCTTGTAAGGTAGTCCACAGGGAAAAATTAAAGTATATATTTACTTGAAAGAGTTGTAAAGGAGTATAAATATTATAAAAAATATTTATTATATAGTTCTTTGATTCTCTGGTCATATTATAATACTTACTAAAATATGTGAAGATCCAAAGATCAATCAAAATTATTTTCCGTGTTGCAATCGAAGTCACACGAGCTGCAAAAATCGCCATCAGCGATAAGGTCTTTTCACTTGCAACCGCTTGCAGTACGTTGTTAGCCACAACCACGAGCACGACGGCCGGGAAAAAGTGCCATGGAATGAATGACCCAAGGGCTGGGCATCCTTAGCTTGGCCTAATTAAATCCCCCAGCTTCCACACCCAAAAATGTCCCAACCTGACCATTACTGGGGCGTCCTCGCTGAGCTGATGGCAGTTACGCAGAATTTTTTTTTGTTTTACACTCGCACTCGCCTAGGGAATTCTGTTTTTTTTTCGTGCCGTGTCCTCCCAGGCAGAGATCCATTAATTAGCCAAAGTAGCAGCGAGTTTTACTTTGACAATTTGCCAGGCATTCGCCGTGTACTCATCCAGACTGATTGCCCCCAAGCAAATGGAGGGTGGAGCTCTGGAACTACTTTTAAACGCGGCGAGGAAGCCGTAAAATTAACGTGAAGGTAACGTACAATTCGTAAATGGCACGTCGCCCTTTTTATGTGTTTATTAAGTGAAAGAGGTAATTCGGGTGGAGAATCCCCGAAACGAGCTCAAATTTCAGCCAACTCCTTAAAGTGTGATGGCTGCCAACTCAAACCTAATAAAAATCACAACGCCCCAATGGGAAGGGACACATTTGAGTGACTAGACTGGGAAAGTCCTTGGAAGGTACGCTGGAAAATAAGAACTGAGACTGGGACTTGGTTTAGTGGGTTTAATTTTAAAAATTATATACTTAAAATATATTTACAGAAGAAATAAATATAAACTTATAAAGTAAATAAGTCAGATTGAGCTATAAAGTATTTTATATTCTAGGAATGTTTGTTACCTGAATTTTGCTATTCGAATTTGTTCAAAAAGTATTTTTAAACTTGTATTTTTTGTTTTAAAAAAATATAAATCTTATATTTTTCTCTGTGCTTATGAT
This sequence comes from Drosophila punjabiensis, assembly GCA_008042585.1. NCBI lineage: Eukaryota > Metazoa > Arthropoda > Insecta > Diptera > Drosophilidae > Drosophila > Drosophila punjabiensis. The sequence goes on along the minus strand of VNJR01012103.1, from coordinate 112,406 downwards.
ATCGATAAACAGTAACTTTTACAACGCTGACTTCAATATATATCTCAACTCAAAGAACCTGTGTGTGTGTGGCAATCTTTCGATACAAACAGGACAAGTGATGAAATAAATCATTTCCCTGCACGTGACGATGGAATGGAGATACACATTTTGCTCTTCCAAGTGCAAGTGTCAATTACAAACCGTGTCAAAAATGTCAAACTCTGTGAGTGACTGACTGACTGTCCAGGGGCGGGGGCGGGGCAGAAGGCGGCGGGCTTCAGGGGTGGCTGAATATGGCTATATGGCTATATAGGCCGCAACGCAACGCATCGGATTTTGCACCCCCACGGGGCAGCGTCAGCGTCATCGTCAGTCTCCGGATCGACAAGTTCGTCCTGTCAGCGCCGCAGTCGCGTAGAGTTTATTACATCAATTTGTGTGCGGCGCCCTTCCAGAATCCCTCCGCATCACTCACTTCCCCAAAACCCTGCTCTCCATCTCTCCCACGTATGGGAAATTTGATACAAATGAGTTTTCACACTTTGCGTGGACGAATGCCGAGTTATCACATGCACTGGGAGATAAAGTAAAGAAAAAAAGGTTAGTATTTGCAATAATTTTAAGAGTAAGTAGTTGAGAGTAAAAATATCACTTAACGACTTCCAGAAGCCTAATTGGGTTTACTAACTAGGCATAATGAAAGAAAATTAAAAGTTAAACTAGCTTATGTCTTGAATTAGCAAAGTTGCTTGAAGATACATTGATATCTTTTGGATCTGTTTTCATATTTTTAGCATAGATAAAACATGCATAAATTCCTTCCTGCTTCTCTTCTTTAATCCTTAAATAATTACTACTAATTAAGAAACCATATTAAATCTTTTCCTCTGTGCATCCAATCGCTCGCACTCATCGCGTATCTGTATCTGCATGCATATCTGTATCTGTATCTGTATCTGTTGCTGTGGCTGTTGCTGTATCTGAATCCCCAGTATCCTTTTCCATCAACGTGTAAATTGTGCGCTGTCAAACTTATGACACTCAGCCATGATACGGTTCCATCGCATTTGGCTGCCACAGCGAGACACAAAATATGAAATGAAGGAAAAATGGAACGCAGTTGGTACAAAAAAGGAGAATATACATCTTTCTTTTTTTTATTTTTTTGAAACAGCAGCGGGCACGTTGTTACTGTAAATTAGATTTCGTTTAGAGCTGCACTGCGACTTTGCTGCAAATTGCTTTGAGTGTTCAACTGGGAGATGAGATGAGCTGAAATGGTTTGGGAAATACATCTAGGAACAGGGACAGGAACGGGGACTGGGAACGAGGGAAAGTAATATGCAGTACGCATATTAATTGCTGCTCATTTCCATGTCTGCGACAGCTCCTCGTGCACTCATATGCAATTAATATTTGTCGTCCCCGAAATAGGGTTCTGTCTTGTGTTTGCCGCTCCATTTTTAATTATTTCTCACAAGGGGCCATTACTGTCGCCTGGACGCTGGGCCATAAATATATATGATTTCTATTAGTTGGATTCCCTGATGATGCACAACAGCTGAGAGCAGTTTGGAGCGGATTGCGGGGGTCTGCTTCTGAGGGAATCAATTATTGGTAACTATTTACTAAGATTAATACTTAAATTATTTTATATCGTTGGAGTAATGAAGAAATTGGATGCATTTCTGACTTGGATTGGTATTCGAATGTTAAATTTTAATATTAAACTTTCTTCATTGTATATTTCATTTATAGCTTTGAGTTATATTACCTTATTTGGCATCAGAAAATCATTATTTCAAGTTCGGTTGTTATCTTTTCCGTCTCAATTTATTGGCCACTCCACTTCAATGATTAGTCCAGTGATATCTCTGCTAATTACGGACAGTAGAGTACCGTTCTCTGGCCACGAACGATTGCATATCGTGCAGCACAGATTATTCACAAATTAACACCGAGGAAAAAGAGTGCAGGCTGCCGGAGAAGTTGGCCTAGAAGTCATAAATCAGTTGAATGAACCCACGAAATGGAAAAACAACACACTGAAACCGTCGGGGCCTCCAGAGAAACGAGAATCGGGAATGGAGAAGCGAGAAGCGAGAATCGGGGAAATACAAACGGAAAAACATCCAAAGAGCGCCACGCACTTTCACACACAATTTTCTGCACGCACTCAGCCAAAAAGCGTTAATTACACTAATTATGTGTTGCTGCCTTCTTGTTGTTGTTTCTGTTCTGGTTCTTGTTTTGTTTGGTGGCGGAGATAAAGAAAATAAATATGGAAAAATAACTAAAATATCGCCTGGTACTGTGGAGGATGAGCAACCAGCAGAGACAAAGGAGCGGAACACTTTGAAGTGCTCCAAATAAAAATGCAGACACACCTCGGAACCCAAAAGCGAAAGGCCGAAAACCGAAAACTGAAAACCGAAAACCCCTTTTGGAAGCAATTATATGGCCAAAAAGAGTATCTTTGGGGGCAGCCGAAAAAAATAAAAAACATATTAAGAATTGAACTCGAAACATAAATCTTGTTTAGACCCCGACACGAGTGTGTGGATCTCGGGCGGAAACCTAAAAAAGTAATAACTAAACTCGGACCCGGTCTCCGGAAGTCGAACTATGAATGAGTGTGAGTATATGCCATACTTTGTATATGTATCTTGCTCCGCCTTCAAATTAGCATAATGCCTAATTGCTTTATTCCCTTCGAGCCTAAATCTAAACGTTTACCCCCAAAGAGCAACAATCTTTTGGTTTTGTTTTCTGTAATTTTTACAACACTTTTGCATTAATTGCTGCGAACGCCCCAAAAACATTTTCGAGGGGCGTTGGCAGAAGTTCCGAGCCAAATGCTATCGCTCGTCCATCATTCGGTTGGCTAATTAGCATCTATTTTATTTTCTTGGTGTTGTCTTGGCCCTCTAATTGTTGTTTCAAATGGTTCTATATTAATTTGCGTATATGCAGGTTTCTGTATTCCATTCAGGCACTGGGAGAAAATTTGTTGAAAATATATAACAGATACAGAAAAATCTGAGGAGTTACACTAAATGAGTTAAGAGGTAAGACAGCTTTAAAATCACTACTCACTTTAGATATTCATTCTATAGTGTTATCCTCCTAAAAGTATGCAATATCTTTAAGGTACTATATTTTTCTATGGTGGTGAAACTTTTCTTAATTTAACTTATTAATATTTATAGCTCCTGTCTCTTTTTTTAACAGTGTATTGTGGCTTGTATTTGCATCTGGCCGCGTGCCTAAACCAACAACGGGAACAGGGAACGCCTCAGTTAGTCGACTGTGCAAATAGTTGTCACCATTTGTGGCAGGAACATGTGCCCCGCAGTGCGCCATCCGATTTGCTTGGCTTCACAGATTTTACGTTCAATTATACGGTCTGACTGAAGTGATAAAATGCATGGCACAACTCACGGGACACTTAGCCTAGGACTCCCTCTTGAGGGAATTCTAGTCTGGGAATTTGAGGGAATTTTGACAAAACATTAATTTTCAAATAGAATGAGTTGCTACTGGTTTTTACCTTGTATTAAGTGTTTTGTTAACTCACCATGCTATATTTTTGGGACTTAAATACAACACAGTCTTAAAGGTATTACAACTTCTTCGAATTTCCACCAGATGGCATCTTAGAGTAAATCTAATTGGAGTTTTCTAATTTCAAATAAATGCATTTCCTTTAGAGAATAACATCCAATTGGAAAAACATTCTTAAAGAATTTGTTTAATTTAATACAATAAAACTAAATAAAGCAACTTAGAAACTCACTAATAAAATCCCTAATTTAATAATTAAGTTAGATATATTACTTCAACCTTAATTAGACCCCTTCCCAACTATTTTTTCCACCCAAAACATTCCCTAATTGCATTGTCAATTTCATTTAGACCATTCCCACATCATTTCAGATCGAAAAGCCCCAAAAAACATAAAGAACACACCACGTTCACAGCTCAATTTCACAAAAACGATGCGATTATCATCGCCAGAGCCAGAGAGGCTCCTCCGCCTCCGAAAGCAGCGCGGATATCAAACTAAGTAGAAAAACGCTGGGCATTTTCGAAACTAATCCATCATGTTACTGCCGCGCTCCGGCCATTGTGTTCGGATATATGCATGCGGACCGCCCTTTAAATGGGAGCCCCACCAAATGAATGGGGCTTTTGAAAAATTTACGAACGCGCCGAGAGTTGTAAAGCAGCGGATGAGTTGACAGCTGACCAGCGGGACGGACCGACGGACGGACAGACGGACGAATGTACGCGGTCATCTGTCATAACTTAATTTCTGACATTTGAAAGGAATTCTACCAAATCGTCAGAACAAGTTCGGCTGCAGAACTTTTCAATGAGCCCCGAAAAATATGTCGAAGAGCGCGCGGGTCACTCGTGTTTTGATGTTTTCACTCAGCTGGAGTGAGAGAGAGAGAGGAAAAATAAAGGAAAATGAGGAAAATTATGATTTATTATCTATTTGCTGCAGTGCAACCTTCAACGCCCCCGCCCGATAATTGTGGCTGTAGCTGCACTTGCCGGAGCAGCTGTGTTTAAATTTGTATTTGATTCGTTCGTGTCGAGTGTATCTGTGTATCTTGTATCTTGCATCGCTGCATATGTTTAGGGCCCTGCTGTTTTGCATCTCTTTTCGGGACAAATTGGGGCTGGTGATCAATCAAAAGTTAAGCAGAAGCCATCAGAAACCATCAGAACCCATCAGCAGGCCTGATGAATTAATTAGGCGGACACGACAGCAATAGTTTTTGAATTAAAGTTAGGTTTTCCACTCAAGCGGAGTGACAAATACTTTGTCTTTTGGTATACAAAATAAGAAATATAACAAGAAACAAATAATTAGGTCTAAGATTTGCCCTTAGGCGTAATCAACTACAAGTTAATTCCAGGAACAGAACACGAAAAACCCTCATCGAAGTTCATTAAAAAGGATTGCAGGTGCACGGCCCACGGTAGCCGAATCACCTGCCAAACAGTAGTAGTATCCTTAGCCCTGGGAAAAAGAGAGAAAGAGAGAGAATCCTGTTCGTGAACAAGAAGCCGGCCAATTTGTACGCCCCATTCCCGTGAGCCAGTGCCAACAATTTATTCGAGACGAGATCATAAACCGCTGATAGTCCTTGTCGCCGCCCACAAAAACCAGTGGAGCCCTGGCGGAGTTCTACCTACTGCCGCTGCGAGTCCTGGTCCTGGTCCAGGACACATCAAAATGTTAATGGCATTGTGCAGCGCCTAAGCATGTGCTTCAATTTATTTTGACAAGCATCCGAGTCCGAGTCCGAGTCCTAGTCCTAGTCCGAGTTAGAGTGCGAGTCGAGTCGAGTCCTTGGGAGAGATCAAGATATGAAATGTGTGTCATCATTAGTACGCCGGCAGAGTTCGGAGTAGATGTCAGGGAAGTCAAGGGTTCTGATGTCCTTATTACACGGACCTCCGTGCCGGCCACAAAACGGTTATGCAATAAAATTCCATTCCATTCCCGGCCAAGTTGTGATGTCGTTGCTGTTGGTCTCCCATTGTTTGGCCCGCAGTCAGAGTGTAATAGTTGCTTACCTGCCTGGCCCCACCTCCTCCTCCACCAAGAAGGAGTCTAGGACTCTGGAGTGTCCTGGCATGCCAGAGCATAGACACATATTTATTTATTATTGACGACGGGACAAGCTGCTCTGGCATTGGCAGGTCCGTTGCGTAAGAGCTTCGTTTGCGCTACTTATGAGACACTCCAGATACTCCACTCCAGAGATCTGGCCTCGGAGCGTGCAAGTATTTTGTTCGTTAGTCCGGTGGATGAGATGTGCCCCTGAGGGGGCAGAGGAGCGGCTGGCTATTGGCATGGTCACTCACTAGCTGGCATATTAAAGCTAAAAACTTTCCTGGCCATAACTCATTCGAGCACGTGTTGCATGCTGCACGATACGATATGCCTCACTAATGGTATCACTTTTCAGTCTCTCAGCTCCCCGATTTGCCAACTTCAAGACCAAGTTGGAGTCCAAGTCCAAGTACAGTTAGGTCGGGGGCAGCACTTAAGGAGTTGGCTTAACTTCGTTTATCAGGCGAGCTGATAATTTGCATCGATTACATGCCAATGGGATCGAGTTTGAAGGGGTCTGCCAGGAGTTCAACTGCTATAATATGAAAGAGGGAAGTTGGAAAAGCTTAAAGGGTATTTTGGGGGAGATATTCAGGTGGATTAAAGTTAAGGAAATTATAATACATATCTCCTATTAGTAAGGTTCAATCACTTCAGTAAATTATTGTATTTAAATTACAATTGCTTTCAAAATTACCTCAATAACAAGCTTATAATTATTTTTAAGGCATTTATCATAATAAGTTCATTTATATTTTGATATGAATAAATGTATAACTCCTTAATCAGAAGTTCTTTATCAAAAGACTTGTAATTTGGAGACTGTTTTGTGTTTTTTTCGTTAAACTTTAAACTATGTTTTGTTAAAGAACACAATATCAATCACTTAGCAGCTCCATTAACAATAGGAAGCCCCAAATCATCTTCTTATCAAAACATTGGGACCCCAGAGAACGACAAAGATGCTTGCCACCAAAACATACACGCCCCAAAATACAAAATATATTTCCAGTTAATAATGCCAGAGTGGACTGTCCTGGGAGGCTCGAGACGGATTCTACGAATATATGAGGGAGAGGGTCGGACAGCGACATAAAACTTACATAATAATTGATGACATAGGACACACGTAGGGGACTGAGACTGAGGAAAAACAAACCGAGTCCGGGCGCAGGGAACAATGGCAGGGGCAACTATCTAATGATCGATATCTGCTAGAACAAAGACACGGGCAATCTTGGCGGTTGGTCCCAGCCTATGTCCCCGTCTCCGCCTCGTACGTGAGCCAGCCCTCGGGAAAGAGACAGTTGACAAAGGGCCGGTGACAATGGCCACAGCCAAACCCCGAAGGACAACGACGCTGCTGCTGCATGCTGATGAGAATCTGACGACATCGAGAACAGGGCTCGGCAAACAATTTGTGGTTATCTCCGCTGGAACAGGTACGAGTACGAGTACGAGTTGAGGATTGGATGGATAGGCCCTGCCCGCGATGCGATTAAGATCGGGAACGGAATCCGAAGAACGCTTCTCTATGTCATCTTTCTGGACTTGGGAAATCATTGTTTGGTTTTTTTCTCCTTTCTTTTCTATTTGGATCTTCGGGGATCTTTGGCTTGAAGCGTGGAAAAATATCAATTTACGCGAACTGAGCAGGCTAAGTGCCCCACGATTGTCATCTCTTTAAGTGATTTGGCTAGAAAGCAAATCGGCATCGGAAGGAGCGGATCTCTTTGTAAGGATCATCAGCTGGCAGCTGCTAGGAGATCCTTAAAGAGTTTTGCAAATGCCGCAGATGACTTGAATTTATATTCTACTTAAAATATAATATATAAACCCTACCTCAACCTTGTAGGAAATATAAAACCCAGCGAATGCCAGACAATTTCTTCTTAGCCCTTGGACCTTGACTTATTCGCTTGGCACCTTCTGGGCTCATAAACGCTTATTACGTTCTATAACAAGACTTTAATTGCCCGCCGGCGCCGTATCACAGCGAGCTCAGAGACTGGGAAACGGAACCCGAGGTGTTGGTATAACCAAGGATATCCCTCATCATTATCATCATCTTCCACGGCGGCAGCGGCTGCCGGCTGAACCTTTTTAATTAACCAAAAAGCGAACCTATAATTTAGGAGAACACTTTTGGCAACACCAAAGGAGAGCGCAAGCATAGGCCGTACTGAGGTGCCAGGTCCTGCTGCGTTTGTTTCTTGCCCCTGGAACTGCAGTTAACGCCTAGAAAAAAATACATACCGGACTTTGGGCCAACTCACGCAGCGTTAAGTGCCGCCAATCAGCGGCGGCAACTGCACCTGCAGCCAACAGCTCGAAAGGGAAAGAAAGAAACTGGGTGCCAGTCGGAGTCGGAATCGAAGTCTCAGTCTCAGTCTCAGTCTCAGTCTCAGTCTCAGTCTCAGTCTCAGTCTCAGTCTCAGTCTCAGTCTCAGTCTCAGTCCCATTCCCAGTCGCAGCTTCAGTTCCATTCCCATTCCCATTCCCTCTCATCTCTGGCGTTAGAAAATTGTTTCCAAATCATATGTTGTGCGGTAGTTGTCTAATTTTTATTTATGGCTTCCTGTCCTGGCCTCGTATCTCTGGGCAGATTGCAGCTCCTGCCGCTTGCTCCTGACTTGCAATTCTGCGTGCGTTGCAGGTGTAAAAATTTGGCACCTCCGCAGCAGCAACAGCAACAGCAGCAGCAGCTTCGGTCCCGAAGGTGTGACCATAAACATTAATCAGACGATTCACTGGGTTAGTTGGCGACTCCCAGGCAGCGGGACAAAGGAGCGAAGCGATACTTGCACATAGATAGGGAGAAAGTGGGTCCCGGAGTAACCGAATAACTCGAAAAGAGGTTACTGGGCACCACCACACAGTATTTTATCATTAATTGCATTATTTATGGCCGTTCAGTTCGTGGCTTTTAAAGAGCCCTAATCAATCCTGGGCTTATCGTGATTATGAATCTAAAACGAGTCATTTCTCATCATTAGAACTGGAAGGATCAAAGTAAAGTTATCCTTAAGATTGTAAATGCTTTAAAAAATCTTTTAAATAACTTAAAATAAATATAAGGAACAAGACACAAGCTCTTGAAAAGATCAAGTAATATGAAATATTTCTGAAAAGATCATTTTCATTTGACTCATGACTCAGACTGGCAACCCAAGCTTCAGGCAATTAGGAACCCACCTTGATCCACTGAATAGCTAATGCCATTAGGCGGATAAGTCAAAGACAGATTTGGAGCGCAGTCTGAGTGCCAGTTCGCACCCAAAAAAATAACAACCAAAAAATACAAAAATTAAGTAAAAAACGGAGCGAAGCTGAAACCAACCGAAAAGCGGGGTCTGTCACTGCCATCAAGTGCCTTGTTAACAACCAAATGATTAATGGACGTGCCCGACTATCAACTTCACACTTGCTGAATGCCGAATGCTGAAAATAATTCCGGACTGCATTTCGCTGACTTTGAGTGACTGAGTGTCCGCCTGTCGGCCCGGCCGGACGACTCACATAATTAGCGGGCCCTGGAGTCACCGTTCCCGGCTCAGACTCAGACTCAGACCGAGACTCTTAACATTCTGCATTCGCATTCGGGGGCTTTAGTGCCTTTTGCCATTTTGCATGATGCCCTGCGCACATTTTGACACCTTGAGTGCAAGGTGTTGACGATAATCATCGGTAATTGCTCCGCTCGAAAGCTCTCGATTCCCTAAGTAGGCGCCTAATTATTTTGACACCTGCTGGCCGGTAATTACAGGGTATGACCATAAGGGTGCACCTGGAAAAAAGAGAAGGTTAAATGGATTAAGGGGAACTACAGAACCCATAACAAGCTTGCCTAACTGCCACAAAAAATTTAACAAATTATGTAAATAAATTTTAGGCAGCTTAAAATATTTGGTTTAAAAAAATGTATTTAAAATTCTATTATTTTGTCTCTGTGTATGCATAGCAAGCTCACACATCTCACCTCGTCGAAGGCCAACAGATTTTCGGGTCTGAGTGGAACAGTGGCAGCTGCTTCCTCCGGCAAGGAGAGAGGAACTGCTATCAGCTATCAACTCCCCTTGCAGGACCCTCGATCGCGATAGGGCCCAGGCTCATTGTTTGGCTTTGTAAACGAGCCAGGAACTAGGCCTAGTCGAGGCCCCTGCTTGAGCCCATTGTCAACGCCTCTCGCATTTTAACAACGCAATTTGGGCTTCCACATGTGTGTAAGAGAGAGCCTGCGAGGAAACCATACCTGATGCTATCTGGATCGAGCATACACACCGCGATCCCAGGGCCGCGATAGTATCGCATCTCATCGCCTGCTCTCCTTACACGCAAGATGTACCTGCCTGCATCCTCTTCCTCTGAATTCTCCTCTTCCTGCAGCACAACATGTGCGGATTTCGATGTATGTAGGTGTCAGCCTCATGAGGATTCCTTCTTCTTTGAGATGACTATCTGCTGCTATCCTAGGGACTTATCACACATGGTGTGTGTGTGTACTGTGTACACCGCTTATGGCCCAGTCTGGTGTCGCCCCTTTGAGGTTGGCCACACACTCTCCGATAGGCAAATGTGGAATCTGTAGATTTAATGGGAGAGATTGAGGCGCTCTGTGGTTTTGTGGCTCACAGCTGGTGCTGCGGCATCAGATAGCGTAGATTAGGGTTTATATCTGTTGCTCAAAAAAGAGGCTATTTGCTTATTGTTGGCATTTAAGATCCTCTGGAGAGTACTGCTTTTTTCTCCGCCTTCCTTGCCCCAGTTTTGCCATAATTCCGCCTCCGATCTGCAAAATGGCGCTGTCACTTCCCAGCTGACAGCTGCTCGGAGCAGGAACATGGCCGCCGGTGGAGCCGCTGGAGTGGGAGTGAGTACTTAACGGCACACGGCCCCAAAAACTGACAGCCGGTGGCTGGCTCATCATTAAACTTTTGACACTATTAGCGAGTCGGAGGAGGAGGGCAGCGGAGTGGCATGTTCTCTTTCTGATGGCGGCGGGACATTAAAATAATTTGAAAACATTTCCAAAACTATTTCGGCTCATGGCTTTTTAAAATAGCCGCCGACGAGCGACCGAGTTAATATTTCTTTTCTTGCGGTCGAACTTTATGTTATTTTTTGATAGCCTTTTGCTTTAAGATTCACACCGCAGAAGCGAACCAGAAGACAATTCAATTAGCCGGCCTGTCAAACTCTCGCTGTACGGCTGTCCATCACAATGGGGGCTCACTGCTGCCCCCGGTCACCCCCTCGAAAATTCCCCATGATTCTTCCAACTTTCTCGCTTGCGGTTCCTTTGCATTACTTTTCACTCGCCGCCGTAATGAAGCAATTAATTATCGCGTGTCTCCGCTAAGCCATCCCCGATTCCAGCCGGAATTCCTTTCGGGAGGCCAAATGTTAATGCGCCGCCATGTGGGTGCAGAAGTGCTCCGCTTCAAGTGTCCAACTCTTTGACATTTTGCGGTTGAAATTTTAAGTGCACTCGTCCCCCTTTAAATTTCGCGCATCGCCAATTTGGAATGAGTTTGAAGTTTGGATAGATTTAAGAGTGTGTATATATATATTCCCACTAAAATTCAATATTCAATTTTTAATTTAATTTAACCCACATCGAATTTGAAACGTTTCACATTGCCGGCACAATTTTCACGTTTTCACGCCGGCAAAAGCCAAATTTTCCAGTCTTCAGCCTTGGTCCAGAGACCGACCATCGATCGGCTGCACTTAAGACAAAGTGCACGCATTTGGTCCAGACAACAGACGAAAAAATAAAGACAATTAGCAGGAAGGCGAGAATTGGGAGGATACACACAGGGAAAACCTTTACAAAAACTTTATTTGTTCGGCGATTGAACTGCCGCTAAATTTTAGTGTAACTATATTTCTGTGTTACCTTTTGTGCATTTGCCGCGGACCGAAAGGCAAACAAACCGAACTGAGCTAAGATCTCACTCTTTTTCTCTTTGGCCAGTTCATCACTTTCTCACACTGATGATTGCTGTGGTGCGGGTGCACTGAGGGAAATCGAAGAAAATTATAACAAAGAAAGATTTTAGTCTACATTATCAAAATACAAGAAAATAATACACAAGGAAAGCCTAAGAAATATCAAAAGATTAAATTAACATTCCCTTAAGTATCTCTCTGATTGTATGTATATACAAATATCTCTTTACATTATTATATCTTTATTTTCAGTAAACTCTATATATTTTTTTATGTATATATATTTTCCCTAGTGCTCTTATAACTCCTCCGGACAGTTCACTCTGTGACTCACTGGTGTCTAGCCCCACTAAACGCTCACCGGGCGGTTCGATGCAATTGCTGCCAATTAGAATTAATGTGTTTTTTATGAAACCAAGCGAAAACAAGAGCTCAAATTTCCAGTCTTCGCTGTCAGCACCCACAGCTAGCCGCTCCAGCTTTTCAGCTCTTTCCAGCGACGACAATTTCCGTGCTCTAAATCATCATATTGACGTCGTCGTCGGAGTCGTGGTCGTGGTCGTTGTCGGGCATCCAGCAGTGCGTTACTGCGTGGCTCGCTCCCAGGGGACTGGATCAAGTCAAATTGCCAATTTGTGACTTGCGGCTGGCCAGTGGCCTCCACAGCTCCGCCTCCTCCTGGTGGGATAATTGTGCTTCGCCGAGGTGCAACGGCAGATAGCACGGATAGCAGATAGTTGATAGGAGCGAAGAAGAGACGGAAGCCCAGGCCACGCACAATGGGTAGCAATTTGCTGGACAGAGATTTTTCAGTATTTTTCTACTGAATAGATGCTCTGATTTCTTAAAACCACACAGAAAATAGCCTAGGTGATGGGAAACTATAAGAAATTCGGCAGTTTAAGAAATTTAAACCTAACTATGAAGAGATAGATACTTTTATATTTTTGTAAATATAATTTCTTAGGAAATTCTTCCCCGACAACTCTACCTAAAGACACTGTCCACTGTCTGTGTAGAGTCATCTTACCATTACCTTGGGAGTATCTTGAGAATCTCTTTCTCTCCCCCTTGCAACCATTTGACATTTTCAATGGGAGGCCAACGTTCTTGGGGGCTGCTTGAGGCTCCTCTGCTCCTCAAGAGTGGTGAAAATTGTCAGCTCGTTAGGGGCTTATGGGCCCCGCTGTTGTTGTTGTGGCGGCATTGTAAATCAACAGGGCGTAATTATGACCTCTCGGCCGCCACCGCCTCCTGATGCCTCCATTGGAAGCATAGAATTTAATTAATTTAATTATGAGCTATTTGAACTGAAGGGAGACAATGTTTGTCAGTCGATGTACATTGCGGATGCAATGACAGTGAAGCACAGGGAATGCCTAAGTGAGGCAGGACTCGCATCCTGTGTAGCCTGATCTGCCTCGCTTTTGTTTTGCATTCCCGCAAATGGGTCAAACCCCAAAAACAATCAAGCCGCCGACCGACAGACGCACGCTACATGGCGGAATATGGCTGGCAATGAGCTGGGGCACTAATTAAGTGGGCGGGGCTGGTCGTGCGGTCCGCCTACCTCAACCTCCTCCTGCCCCCGGGGGCTGGGATACTGCTACACAGTTTTTGCAAGGCCACCCCGTGACGGGCTTTTGATTGAGCCTCGCAAACGCCATGGCAGGCCATCAAGTATACGCCGCGCTGGCCGGCGGACATCTGAGGAACTGTAATTAAACCGTAAAGGCGACCCGAATCGAACTCGCAACACTTGGGCGCAGCGGAAGTCTATCTAACGGAATGAAACTGTCCTCAAAATCGCAGGCAGCGGGCAGGCAGGCAGGCCAACAGGACAATGGCCAGGATATCTATTGTAATGCTAAAAGCGCGGAGGGCTGATTGATAGATTGTTGATGCAGTGGGGTCGGCAAATCGCCACAGCACGTAATGGGAGCAGGAGCAGGAGCAGGATCAGGAGTTGGAGAAGGAGCAGTCAAATGGATGAGCAGTCATCGGGCAGCCACGCACACATATGTCACTCAACAAAGGAGCCACGCCCCCTGCCACACACCTACCAAACAGAACACTGAAAGAAATAAAAGGAAGATAAATTAGATCAAGAAAAATGTTGATACCATTTTATTATTCCATTTAATAGCTTAAACTGAGTCTTGGAAAATATAAACAACATTTTGGAGATTACTAAAAATTGATTCTCAGTTGAATATAGTTCTTGAAAGTATTTCTTCTTGTGTAGCTCCTCGCCTAGATTGTTTATTATCAGCAGGGAGCGATAAAAGTGTCCTGGCCTTATTGTGCATCATTTATTTTTGGCCATGCTCGTCGTACCTTTTATTGTTGGTTTCTTTTGTGGCCGTGCCAAGATTTCCCTCAATTCACAGGGCTTGTCAACACGAAATGGACATGTATCAATTAATCTTAAGCATTGTGGGAGAGCCTGGAGCTGGGGATCCTGGCTTATCCTTATCCGTATCAAAATTCAATGTGCATACGTCCACGGACAATTTGCTTGATGGCGCAGCGAGATACCCGGCCATTAGGGGTCATGAACATAAATTAGGGAGCGCGTCCTGGAAAAACCAGAGAGACACCTTGCACTTCAAAAAGTGGAAATAATTATTTAGTGCGGGTGCGCGATAACTCATCAAAGTTTAATGCTCCGAAATATCAAAGACACAATGGCTTCCTCTGATAGTATCTGTTTTTTGCTGCTGTTCTGTTTTTTTGTTGGTCTCTCTTTGAGCTCCGACCCGTTGACACGTACTGGGCTAAAAGGAAAATGTAACTTGGCGCAAATGACGAGCATATTGATTAGGTTTGCGCTGCGTGCTCGCCTTTGATACGCATGTAAACACACAGATGGCTGATAACACGCTTTTAGCTCTCCAAACACTTCGGAATACCCAGCCGTCGCCTCTGTGTCAAGCTGCTCCAAGTGCCTGACACTCCATCGAACGTGGCCAGGAGACAGGGGCTGCTTTCATCCCCCCTTTTTCCAAGCAATTGTGGTTATGAGCGGAATGGCTGAGCAGTTGGATTTGGCCAACTGACGAGTGCACCTGTTGCGGCCTTGCAGCTGCCAGTGAGTGCAGCTTTCGGTGGTAAAATACCGATTCGGGGAAATGGAAAGTCAAATTGATTGGCAGACCCCAGTGTGGCTGCCACTGATCCGGAAAGTATGCTACGGACAGGAGTCTGTACGGAAATAATGGAGATATCTACGGAATCTCAAAGCAATTGGTGTTAATTGGAGCTGTCTTTGAGTGAGAATTTTGATTCTATGATGTGAGTAATTGGGTTTTAATTGTGGTTTAGAGCTCCTTGTTTTAAGACAGGATTTTTAGCATGAGATATATATATATATTATTTAAGATACTTAAAGAGATTTTCTTCTCTGTATAAATTATATATCTCATTCCTCCCCTCTCTCTCTGAGCTGAGACTGACTCCACCTGCTCCTGAGTGACACATCCTGAACACGCACAGCACACTTCCCTCCTACCCCCTCCTGCCTGCGATACCATATTTTTGTGTAATAAATCCATCAAATATTTCACATGCTTATCACAAAATAATACGTCATTCTCATAATCATGGTGTTAGTTATTATTATTTCGGGCGAACCCTCCAGCGAGCGAACGCATACCCTTTTCATTCGCCGGGTTTCAGTTTCCACATAATTTGATTTTTATCACAACAGAACAATTATTTCATTTTCCGACTCTGCATTTTCCGCGTATCATTATAGATAATTTCTTCATTAGAACAGAGACAGAGCAGAGGAGAATGGAATGCACACTTCAGTAACCTGTCAGAATTGTGACAAGTTGTTATCGAAATTCAGGCTCCGGATCTGGATGCAGGCCCAGTCCCAGGGACAGGGAGATTTACCCTGTTTGATGACAGTTTTCCCGGGAAATCCATCAGCGGGGTAAAGTGTGAAGTGCGTGTGGGGATTTTAATTGCAAAGTTAGAAACAACACGCGGCTTAGTAGCAACTTTTCAGCCAATGCGATTAGCAGTTGGGACACCGAAAATTCCATTCGTCAAACTTTTTCCTGCCTGCCGCTGGTTGTTAGCCAAGAGCATTAAAATTTGGCTTTATTTCCACTCCGGGACACTGTGGACAAAGGCGAACCTGTTCTAATCTGATGCAGCTCGGTTGCACTTGAGAGGATTTGCCGCGCAGAGACGCAGACAAAAGCCCATTAAGGGATAAGCGATGGTGCAGCTGCCCATTCTAGTCCTTTGCCAGCGCAATCCTAGTCGCGGTTTCTGTTTGTCCAGACCGCAAAAACTACTCCCGGATCAGGACGCAGTCCGTATTGTAATGCCATTAGTTTGGGACCAGCGTGACGGACACTTTAGCGTGGGCCGCGATTATCGATCAAAGCCGCAAAGAGTGCCAACAGGTAGAACCCGTCCCGACCCAGGTCCCGTGTCGCATGTCCAATGCCCATGTCCAGGTAAGACCTGTCAAAATGCATTTTTAATGCCTCACTTTCTGGGTTTATATATTTTGACAAGTGGTGTGTGTGTATTGTGTGTATTTTTGGAATACCTGTTTTATTATTCCGAAGATGATGAAGAGATTTTCACAAGTTCCTAGGGGTTACATAACAATTAGCTTGGGTAAACTTGCAGCCTGTCTATCCCTCAATAACCTCAAACGCCGAATCTCAACCTCAATTAGCGTCTTGTGCAGAGAGAGAAATATTTGAGGAGGAAATTAATGATCTAGGTTCATGGAAATCACAACAACGAACGCTTTTAAAGAGTATCTAGGTAGCATAGAAGTATGTTTTTTCCAAATGAAAAGATTAAATTATAAATATAAAATTCTTTAATCCATGTTATAAGTCATATAGCTTTATTTCTCTCACTGTATCTGCAATTTGTTCTGGAAATTCTTATTCTTTTGTTCCCTCACGACAGTTTCATAATTTCCTCCGCTCGACTTGCAGATGCCAATCTCTTTTCGGGGCATTTGTTCGTTTAATTTGTTAATTATTTTTGCCGCCTCTCTCCCTTCGCCTGCTAAGTGTAACTAATGTCATTCATTTGTGGTTTCTGGCTCCGCTCTGCCCCCTGTGGTCGCCCGGAATCTCACTCAAGTTTGCGTGGGTCAATGCCAGCTGGCGCAGCGACCATCCATCCATCCATCTCCCAGCACCTGCCACAGTCTCCTCTTCGCCCAGATGTAATTGCCGCCCTTTGTGGCATGTAATAATTTAATTGGTCTAATCAAAATTTCGTTATGTTTTCGTGGCATTTGATTGCGGCATTTAGTGGAGTCTGTCCGAGTGACTCTGAACGGACAAAAACATAATCTGAGATATTTAGGAGATCATATCGGTAACTTAGAAGGGTCGGTTATCATAATCAACGGTTTGATTTTAAGCCTTTGTTGCTTCACTTACATCAAAGTTGAGGTCTCTTTTGTTAGAACTTTGACTCCATTTCATTTAATGACATTGACTTGGGAAGTGGGATTCAGCAGAAGAAGATAGATAATTTAATCATAAATGTATCTTATTTCATTTAATTGTTAAAATTGAAGTGAAGAAATAATAAAGAAGCATTTTAAGAACTATTTTTTTTTTAAATATAAAACAAAGCTCATGTCAAAGAATATTTATATTAAATTGAATTTATAATAATATATGCAACATTGTAAATGTTAATTAGCTACTATCAACTTTTTAATTTTAAATTTAATTAAACCTTATTTGAAGTCAATTTGGGCTATTTTAAAATAATATATCTTTAAATCTTATATAGAAAAATATTTTCAATGAATCTCCGTCACCTCGTCAATTGTAAAAATTAAGTTTAGTCACATTCTGATGCCGACATCTTAATCTGAAGACACTCTGAGGTATAATTACGGCGAACCAGGGCGCGTGATTAGGACCCAAGAAGGCCGGAAAATGGAAAACCGGCGATTCGACCGCACACACAACCCGCAAAAGAGAAAAGAATCTCGGTGAATTCCCAGGAAAGCTGGAAACATAAACAAAAATCTCGCACAAACAAAGTGAAAGATAAAGTCATAAATAAAATCGGGGCAGTGTGAGTGTGCGTTGTTGCGTTGTCTCGCTCCCGAACCCCTCGCTCGGGTTAACCCGGCCATATCCCCTCGGCCAATTCATTGTGAAAGTGGGCTTCGATAACTGTGTAGTTGACACTCGAATAGCATCACGCGCACATCCTTTTTCCGAGTGAAATGGACCCGAAAGCGGCCGGTGCCAAGGGGTTATGCTGGCGACTTTAGAGCCCAGGAAACATTTGATTATTTTTTACGGTTTCTCGGTTTCGGACAAGAGACCGACTGGTGGGGCAATTACAGGAAATAATTCGGCCAAGTGAGGGGTGAAAATTAAGAGAAGTCACTGGCCGATAGGTCTAGTAGATAAGGTTTAAGGTAAAAAGATGCTAACACTGAGGGAAAATGGTAAAGGATATTAAGAAATGTAATAAATAAAATTCTAAAAAATATATTAGCGTGCAGAGAAACACTCTTAGATATACAGTTCATACTGTTTCCTTGCTAAATCATTACATATTCAATATGTAGTTATCAAAAACTTCCAGAATTTTCTCCTTGTGCAGCATCCGAGCTGCGGAGATGGCCTGAAAGATGGCCGGACTGGGTCACGTATATATTCGTTTGCGGACGTCCAAGCGTGAATGTCACGTAGCCATTGGCAGGGTAAATAAATAAACCGAGCGGGACACTGGACATTCACACGACAAGTCCACGGCTCCGACCCCATCCCGGGACCCAAATATATATCAACGATAATTTATGGGCGTGCTGACATGCGGGATCTCCTCCGATCTCCTGCGTACCTTTCCGTGCCTCGTCGTGGAGTCGCAGTAGCTCCATACGCTTTGTTAACAATTTAATGGCATAAACATTATGATTTCTGTTATTTCAATTCGGAACTCGCGTCCGATTTCGATTCCGATTCCAAGACGCCTTAT
This sequence comes from Drosophila punjabiensis, assembly GCA_008042585.1. NCBI lineage: Eukaryota > Metazoa > Arthropoda > Insecta > Diptera > Drosophilidae > Drosophila > Drosophila punjabiensis. The sequence continues at coordinate 93,844 of VNJR01012103.1, read as the reverse complement.
CAGTGGAGGCGAGAGAGAGCTCAGGCAACGTGAGTGCGATGCCGGCTCCCCGATAAGCCCGATGCCGCAGCCTCCTCAGAGATACGGGATACGAGATACCAGATACAAGAATCGAGGCATTTATTCGAGTGCCACTGCCACTGAAGTAACGAGAATTATTATGCGTAACACGTTCGGTTTGTTGGCTTTTTCGTCGGTCCATAGTTGGCCCCCAGCAGGCGGTCAAAAATGTTAACAAGCGCAATTTGAACGCCTCGCGGCAGGACCGAGCCCAGGCCCGGGCCCAGCTACCTTTTCAGTGGTTCCTTCTCTGGCCTCCGCCCCACCGCTTTCGCTCAGTGTATGCGAGTGCAATTGATTTTTGATGGCCGATAAATATAGTTATGAATACTTAACGACGGACACCGCTAGAAACGGTTTTCATCGACCGAGGCACCAGGACCGAGGTTGGGGCACAGGAATAATTACCTTCGCGGTCGTTTATCTGATGGGTTTTTAATTAATTTTCACCCTGGTCGAGTGCCATCGATAAGAGGCGGTTGCGGAAATGTCCGGACAAGTCTCTCAACTCAACTCACCGCGGGAATTATCAAAAATCTCGTCTCTTGAATTTTATCTGACAGCGAGAACTTACAAATGATGCACGCAAAAAATCATTCTTACTTGATTTATGCCGTTGTTTTTATATTAAGGAATAAGTTATTTCGTATAATGTTTATTTATAGTTTTTGTTTCTTAAAAAAAACATTCAATCAAAGTATGTTTAATTGGAAATGTTTTTTATTTTGTTAAAAGGAAATTAATGCAGAATTATAAACTTTGCAACACTTATTTATATTGCATTTGTCGGGGGCTTCTCTTCAGTTTCACTTGCATTAAACCTTACGAAATGTATTTAATAGAACTTTAATGGTTTTACATTATTTATTAATATTTATTTAGTTTTTAAAATGTACATTTAATAACTAATAAACCTTTCAATAAGATTTAAAGGCAACTTATACCTTAGTTCCAAAAGATCTTTACTTCTAAGTGACTTTTTTTGGGCCTCTTACTATTAGGTTTTGAAAGTTTTTTGGTTCTCAGTGTGGCCAGCACTTCCTGCCCTTCGTCAGACACTCTGTTAGCCAAATTAGCCGCCACAAAAAAAGGGGCAGAGTCTAAAGGGGGAGCTGGAAGAACGGCGGGCAGGAAACGCGGCTCAGCTCAGCCTTCAAGAGCAATTGGCCAGCGTCAAATGCAATTCGCGGCTGTCAGCGGACCGAACATTAGACAACCGATGGCAAATGACTCCAACTCCGGACTCAGAGTCAGACTCGGCCTGTCCGCTTGAGGTGTTAATTTGCCACGAGAACGGGCCAAAACGGCGACTGTCAGCGAGCCAAAATGAGAAGGCAGCCTGGCCGCCGCGGATTCGGATTTGGCCGCGGATTTGGGCCTGCATTTGCAGTCAGTCAGTTGCGCATGCGTAGAGGATCTCGCATATATATAGACGTGTATATAGTATAGTACTGTGTGAAACCAGTTTCTTAGTTTGTCATATTGCGGCAGTTGCCGTGATTCCGGCCCAGAGCTGCGGGCCGTTGACGGTTTGACTGTTGGCTAATTATGTGACGGCTGCTTAGATTGAGACATAAGACACGAACGGTCAGCCTTTCACAATGCCACAATGCCGTCCCGTCGCAATTTAATTACCACTCCAAGGCATTCGGCCAATCCCCGAAGGCTCTCTTGGCCTCTCAGCTGCGATTTCGGATTCCTTTGTCCAGGGGCAGCCGCAATAAAAGTGTCAGAAGTAACACTGTGTTATATAAGACATCGACATCGGCATCGGTATCGAGGTCCCCCAGCTATTACCCACAATAAAGCCGAGACTCCTGCGGGATTAGTCAGGCCCCAGAACCATAAACGCTGCCAAAGATCTAGCCCGAAGGGAATGGGGAACAAAAGGGTTGTGTGGAGGAGGAGCGAGTGGAAATAAATAAATAAATAAAATTTCATCAATGCATCGGCTGCGTCGTCGTCAATAACTTAAAGGATTACGCTCCGTCCGAGAGTCTGGGCTTAAATCATAAAAGATCTCCATCGCCATTTGACTGGCTCACAAAGCAAATCACACAATTTAATGGGTTTGTTGTCCGACTCGAAACTGGGATCGGATCGGTTCCCTGTTTTCTTTGCATTTCCATTTCCGTTGGCGTTTTTAAGCTGAATTTATTTGGGCCTTTAAAGGCCATAAAATATTTGTGGCCCGGGCTCGTCGCGGACTGCATCTGTCATAATTTAAATTCATTAAAATCAAAGCCTGGCCACAGTTCCCCAAAAACTGTCACACTCAAAAGTTTTTATGTATCCCGTTGGGTAATTGCTTCCATGAAGCACTAAACCAATTAAAATGCTACTCCAGTAGTAACCAGCACACGGCTTCGGGTTCCGGGAATAGCTGCAGCGATAGAGATAGATTAGATGAGGGTTTGGATTTGGGTTCTGGTTATGGTTCTGGTTCTCCATCTCAACCTCCACCTCCAGGTAGAGCCCGTGAATGAAGCAATTTGCTGCGACGCAACTACGTGCGTTCGATATGATTTTTTCACTCCGATTATGCCCCATTCAATCGCAATCTCCACTGCGGCATCACACGTCGCAGCGCTCGGGAAAACGCACGAAAATTAGTGGCAATTGGTTTAGTTCGGTTCGGTTGCCTTGGAAATGGAGATTTATTAGGCATATGCCACAGATCAGTTAGCAGGATTAACGCTCCGGTTGGAGTACGTGTCCGGCATAGAGAGCAGGATGATATCTTCGGGGAAACTCCCTCAGATGCTTTTGGGATTAAGTTTTTATGAATGGACAACACATTAAAATTTGATTTTAATCTTTACCAAAACATTCACCGGTAATAAATATGCCTCAAATAAGGTTGCCTTATAAATAAGTGAGCAAATTGAAAAGGTTCTGAGAGCATGTCAGTAAATTTGCACTTGTAATCTGATATTTATTGGATTTATTCTTGATTTAAAAGGATTTGTTCTTCCAATTGAATTTTCTTGAATGAATTTTTTCAATTTGTTCAATAAATAACCATCGAACCTTGCCAAATGTAGATCCCTTCGAAAAGTATATTGCTTCCTTTCTTAATTGTGCAATTTTCGGTGGCTATAAAAAACTCATCAGATTTTACGATACACCTCTGGCTTCCGAGATAATCCTCCTGCTTTCCCATGTAAGTCCCCCTTTGGCACCATTAGTGTGCGGCCTGCCCACTGGAAATATTAATATGCAAATGCAATAGTTAAACCGCGAATGGCAAGTGAACTTAATTTACAATGGCGAGGAGAGTCATTCATTTGGAGCAAACACCTGCAAGTTGCAAGTGGCAACCTCCTACCTACCTACCTGGTGTTCTCCTTTTTTTATTTTGTTACCTTTTGATAGTGGATCTGTGAGGCATATTTGTTTGAAGGAAGGATCCTATGAAACACTATGAACTATAACTATTTTTCTTATTTTCAGAAATTTGAACAGATGCGATGATGTTATCATGTCAGTGAGAAGTATGTCAGATTGTTTTCTTATTTTAATATTTAAGCTTTATTTTCTTGTAAAAAAGAATTGATTGCAAGATCGATGCATGTTTCCTTAATTTAAATATAATTTTTTAAACTAAAAAAACTGGGTATCTCATAGTCCGTTCACATTCTCAGACTCCTCATCTAGTTTCCTTTTTTTTTTTTGTACCTTGCCCCAGTGCCTCCGTGTGTGGGGAGTGAATGCGAATGCGAAATGCAACAGGGATCGGAGGGGACTGGTGGCAGCGTGTATGATTTTTGATTTATGATCTGTCACAAAAATAGTTGCCCACCTCGACACACCACACCCCTGGCCGCCCGTATTCCGCCGCGGAATAAAAATGCGTGCCAAGGAACAGGAAGGCACTAAAAGATATTTACGATGCCCATGGTGCAGCAGCGCTACGTATGTATGTCCAAGCGAAGTTATGCATAAACTTTCTATAGAAGTCAGAACTTGTGCCGGGGCCTATCTTAACACGATCAAAGCCAGCTACAACAACAGGAGCAATCAATTTTCGTTGTTGTGATAGCCGCGGGTAGTCAGACAGCCCATCTGCCCCATGTCCCTGCCCCTGTGCCTGTCCCTATCCTGTCCCTGCTCCTGCTCCTCCACAGCCTCATCTGTGGCCTCATCCTCATCCTCATTCTCATCCGCCTGGAGCTGGAGGCGATGCGGCCGCTTAATAAATATGATAATGCGGCGCACACATGTACTATCCGGCGAGAGCTCGGCCGACTGCTCCACTAATTAATGTAACAGCGACATGGGCAGTCGCCGGGCAGAGCCATCCTGGAGCTGGTTCTAGTCCTGGTCCTGTGCCTGGTCCTGCTCCTAGTCACCTAGCTCAGCCCCCCTCTCGCGCACCGCAATAATAATAAATAGTGTCAAGATTAATTGAATCGTTCGCACTTTTGAGCGGTCGGCTGCCAAACAAACCCCGGCACTCTGGGAACGAACCGTACCGTAGCGCGGAGAATGGGTGACACATGCTGGGACAAATGATATATCGTCATTTTTAAACTTTGCAATTTATTATAAATTTATTTATGCCATCGCAACCTGTCCGGCAGAGTCCGGGCCCCTCCCTTCGCTTGGTTAGCTTTCGGTATGCATTTCAAACAGACACATTTCCATGGTGATCAAACCTGCCCCTGTTTGCTGGTCACTAAGAGAAAAGATTGGAGGAGTTTTTAAGTGTTTTTAATAGCTGATAATATTTGTAGTAATATAGCATTTTTAGGGAATTTTTTGATCTTTTATAATTACATAATTTTATAATTTGGAGACAGCTAAAGGCCAAATGTGGACTGGTTACCAATAGTCATGTATTTTTCGATTTGGAATTGATTTCTATATAAACTCTAATTTCCAAAGTATGCTTCCCTTCTTGTTTTCACATTAAAAACTACACCAAATTGTTTTCAGTGCCGAAACAAACTGTGGCAGCCGACACCTTGCCGCGTTTTATAGTTCATTAGTGTGGCTATATGGTGGCATGATTTACGCATATTCGCGACCACAAAACATACACGGCCAGAACGCGGCCCAACAAGTGCAGAAACGAAGGGAAAATCTTGATTTAATTGGCCAGCAGGCGGCAATACCCGAAGCCACATAGTGGTCACATCGTAATAACCAGATAACTTTAACACAAAATATATTTTAAAAATTCACTAAAAACTAATGCTTGCAATTAACTTGCATTTATGACTAATTTCAAATTGCGAAATGCCACTTAAAGGCCAATATTTACCAATTGTAGTGCCAAGATAAGACTCCCGCCCGTCTGAGTGATTTATTTAGCATGTGGCATATGCGAGACGGAAGCGAGATTTATGGCCAAAGGCAATAAAATGGCAAACGAAATATTAAAGTTGGTAATTAATCAAGTGTCGTGCGGTGCCGTTAAGCCTTAAATGCGCTTAAGTGTTGCCCGAAAACAGCGCTCAGCCCGATGAGGAATCTCGAAAGAAAGCCAAAAGGCGTTTAAAACAAAGCTCCCGGCAAGTGGACTCTTTCTTTCGGACTCTTCCGTTTCAGTTTCTTTTTTTTTGTTTTTCAGGGCACTCAGCGCCGAATTTTTGAGTGAAATGGAAGTGCCCGAAATCTGTAAGCCCGTCAGCTCGCCGGCTGTGAGTCAGTACAATGTGGAAATAATCGCAAGCCTGCGCATAAATAATGGACTCAAGTGTCAAAGGGGCATATCATCAATTTGTTGAGTTCCTTCCCCCAAAAACAGGGCAGGAGAGCCCGTGCAGATCCCCCCTTTGGAGCACATTTAAAAATAAAACTGCCAGCGAAGCCAAAGCCAGAGCAAACAATGGTCCATAGATGGGGAAGTTCTCTTTTCTCCCGGCTCCCGGCTCCGACTACGGCAGCATTTCCAGATTTTTCAAACAAATTTGCTGAGTGCTTAAGTGCTTCCGAAACAGAAACAAATCTGTGACATGTGTTTCTGTTTCGGCGCGGAAAAGCGGGGCAAATCGGGGGCCCAAAGTGGCAGTGCAGGAGAAATGCAAAGAATGTCCCCGCCGAACAATGTTGCGCTTAAAAAGCGCGATTTGTGTCGCGGCCCTTGTTTTTTAAGCGGATTTCCACCGAACGGGCCAAAACAAACGGCTGCCCAAGCTGCAGTCTTCCGTTCCGTCCTGATTTATGTGAGCTGCTTAGGAAGTGCCATGATACGAGAGGATCTCTCTGTCTCCGATGGCCAGTTAGCAGCGAAGGTTCGCGGAATATTAAATATTCCTTACACTTGAAATAACAATAATAGCGATCTCTCATTTGTGGCATTAATTCAAGTTACAGAGATTCTTTCAGGCCTCAGTTTACAATTATTGTCCTATAATATTTTATATCTTTTTCATACGAATAAAACACCTGAAATATTTTGCTTTTGTCCTCAAAAATAATCTGTTCCATTCAGCAATTGTCCCTTTAATAATCCATGTCTTTTACACCATAAAAAAATTACTTAAAACAATGCTTATAATAAACTAAATGCAAGTTATAACTTCGATGGAAACAAGAACCTTTTTAAAGGCCTTTAAAGTTATAGGCAAGCTTTCCTTACTTCACTACCAATCTTGTAGAAGGTATATATATTTCTTAAAGTGCTTTTATTATAATTTCATTGACATTTTCTCTGAGTGCACTTTGAGGCACAGTTGACAGACGGCGGCTTACCCTTCTGAGATGCGGGTTTTCCACCTGGCTCAAACCCACACTCGCCGGCAATCAGCCGGAGAAAGGAGCTGCGACTGCTGCAATAACAAAGGACAATAGGGACGGGGGCTTAGTGCCACAAATTGAGCAATGCCCACTCTATATCCTTTGCCTATTAATGCAGCCATTTGAAAACTAATGAGAGTCCCACACAAAAAATCGAGAAAATAGAAAATAGAAAAGCCAAACTAACAACAAACAAATGGGACAGCAAAAAACACTGGAGCCGGGAGTCTGCAGCCAGAAATCCGCTTACGGCGATGAGGATACAGCATGGGAATCGGGATGAGGACAAGGACGATGGCTCTGGCTATGTCGAGGATGAGCTCGAGGAGGGCTCCCAGGCGAGGCGAGTGCAAATGAATGCGCATTTCAAATTAAGCCCTAATCCTTTTACAATTGATGCTGTGCAGCCAGCCATGTACCTGTGTGTTGGCCATATGTGTTTGGACCCAGACCCTTCCAGTGTGTGTGTATGGTGTGGTGTGGTTACAGTTGATGCCCCGCTCCTTGTTGTTTCGCCAGCAAGGACTCCTCGTTTTTTCTTCCTGGCCCGCTGCAATATGTTTGTGTTTGGCCGGGCTTAGGACTCCGGTGTGTGAGGGCAATGTGTTTTCGGGTTATTGTCCATGTCTGCCCGGAGTATGACCTACCGCACGCTGGCCAATGCAACTCTCCTCCGGCTTAATGGCGGGAGTACTGCCGGAGAGAGAGTAGCAAACTGTTTATTTTCTTAAGCGTCTCAGCAGTCTCTTCCAGCTAAGCTTCTGTTTTGAGAGGTCTCAATTATCCACGGCACATTGCAGTCGCCTCCTCCGCCTCGGGATCCTAACCAAACTGATTACTGTCTGCCTCGAGATGCGCAAATATCCCTTGGATAAATAGTCCAGGGCTAGACGAGATCGGATCGAGGGCTAAGGGTTTGTTTTGGTAAGGATCTTGAGTGGCTTGTCATGATTTAAAATGGAAGGAATATCTCTTAAATCTTTCTGTGAAAGTCTAAGCTATTAAGAAATATTGTTGTTAAATGTAAAAATTGTCTAATGCATCTATATACTTTGATTATTTCCATTAACAAATTTTATTTAGAAGGGAGCACAGTTTCAATTCATTCACAAATTTCATTCAGGTTCCTAATGCAGGTTCTCTTTTTTCTATAATAAATTCAGACACCATAACACATTTTTAGCTTCCAAATTTGTACCACAATTGGCCTTTATGGCCGCTCCATCAACGCTTTCGTCATGCTGCAGCGAACCATGGCCACCATCCGAAATTCCTGGTAGAACTCCTTCCCCACTCTATCCACAGATATCCCCTATGAAACCCCCTGCCACACCTTGTTAGTGGCGGTGACACATCTGCCGAGGGGACACGAGGAGGGGCCATGGCCCGGGCTAAGGAGCATTTCAAAATCGAAAAGCGTTGCGAAACGGGGAAAATTTGTTTTCCTACATAAGTTAACACATTGTAAGTGACAAAGTATGCACAAAATCAAATAAGAAATTCGTTACAGGCAGCCTCCAGCCTGCCTGCCTGCAGTGCGCTTAATTTCAAACAGGATTTACGAGGCTGACACACATTTGCCGAGGGGACATGCACCGGGACACACACGCGGTGGAAGTCGTGAAAAGAGCAAATCGCTTGTGACGAACTCGAATTTTCAACGCTCGACTGAAGGCTTCCACTGTGCCGAGTGCTAATGAAATGTCCTTTTTGTGAGACGATGATTTTTTGTGCCTCAGCTGCCCTGAGTCCGGGTCCCTGCTCAGCTCTGATCCGTACCGATCCCCGGCGATCTTGGGTGAGTGTGCGGCGTGGCGAATGGAAATGCGTCTCGCAAGGCAAAATTGCTCGCTCAATTGCGTTTTGGGAAAGAACTTAGCAGAACCGGACAGAGCCGAGTTGCATGTCTGTAATTTGTTGCAATTTCCCGGCCACCTCAAGTGGAATCCAGGCATTAATATTCAATTTTCCAAGTGTAGTACTTAAAACGGCTTAGACTTAGGTCCTAGGGGAGGAGCAGAGTGTGTCTTGTACCAATTAGCTGCAATTGTTGGCCATTGGCCTGAAATGCCAAGGAGGCAGCTGCTCTAGATTCCAGTCAACTAGACAAGTCGGCATAAAATATAGAGCAGAAAACAATTGTTGTTTAATTTGCATATCTTCTTGCAGTTGGAACTTACTCATAATCCTCTTTTATGATCGTTTTAACAAGGAATTATGGTATATCATAGTTTTACCTATAAAGAATGTTTTATGTTTACTGCTTTCCCTTTACAGTAGTAACCGAAATACACTTTCTCGAATAGCTTCCTCAGGGGCGTGATCAGTGATCACCTGGCAACCTGGTAGCCCGGCAGCTGGGGAATATTCCACTGCCTTACGGGGGATTCTCTTTGTCTTCTATGACAGACAGCTGAACCTGAGCGAAAACCGCAGACCATTTAAACACTATAAACAACAGTTAGCTTCCGACTAATTCGTAAACAAAACAACTTTCCAGGAGCACGCGCAGCACGAGCTAAGATCAGTTAAAGAGAGAGTGTTCCAGGTCCTTCGAGACACTTTGGCGCAGTTGGTGGCTCTGTTTGGGCCAAAATATTTGCAACGTATGACCAGCAGCCGGGAATTCCACGAAGTCAGAGGACAAAGGATGGGCAGAAGTCGAAGGACTACCGAAACGGAGGCAGAAACCTTGAAATTGCATTTTATGACATGCCATTAAGTTGATTGCACAGCTCGGACTCAGCTCGGAGCGTGGCAAATCAGACGTCCAGCCGGCAGTTGACATTTCCAAAGCTACTAACTAGGCTGGACCCTATCTATACGTCCGACTCCTGTCTCTCTCCTGGACTCTGAGCCCTGCGCATGCGTGGCTAATCGCGGTACGTGTGTCCAGTCTGCCGCTGCACGCGCACAAAGCGCAGTTAGTCACAGCAAATTATATATATTCCGCTGCAGGAGGAGGAGGAGGAGATCGGGATCTCACCTTGAGCGGCACTTAGTGCACCCACCTGGTAGCTGGTAGCCGAGTCAGCCATTATCCTTTGCCAACAAAAAGCGTGCCCAATCCGGCCAAGACAAATGTCACGTGGTCCGAAGGGCTCAAGAGTCCAAGCTAATGGCAGGGGCCATTGTTAATAAGCGTGCCGAAATGGGAATCTCGTTGGGGGACGACACTGGACACTGGACAGGAAGTGATGTAAAATGATGCACTGTGAATCCGGTTCAGGCAACTGAGATTCCGAAGGTCTAATAATGTAAGACGGCTGGGAATGTGTAATTGAACTGTGAAAATTGCATTACTTTTGTAACCAAATGTACAGGAAGTTAACTAGGAATAATAGTCTCATAATAATAATATTTATTATGAGTTTATAACCATAAAAGTCAAAGGAAATATTATATATTAAATTATATTATAAATTCCCCAATTTAAAGTTATATCTATCATATATCCTATTCCAAGTTCCTTTATCTCATTTTAGCTGTATATATCACCACAAAGAGTCACCAAAAATAATTTAAGCACATTGTGTGCATATACCAAGCTTTTCCCATTTTGTGAACAGATGATAAAAACTTATTTTTGTGGCAACGGGCAGAGCCAAAGGCGATTCCAAAAAAAAAAGAGGGGGAAGTAAAGCGAAATTATTAAATGTTTAATGCAGCGCAACATGCAATGCAATTACGCGCGCCTGCCGGGAAATGGGAATGGAAATTCTGAATTCAGAATTTCGGGGGGATAAAGCCACGCGGCAAAAGCTGCAGCTGCTGGCAAAAGGGAAACTTGTGACAAAGGCGCGGAAAAGCAGAGCCGGAAAACTTTTGCCACGATGATGAAAAACGTTTTGTGCGGGCTTAAGCCAATTTGTGCCAAACACAGAGAGTAGCAACAAGTCTGAGGAGAGGGACGCTGAAGGGAAAGCCAAATTAAAGTTGCAATGAAGTTGCGGGACAAGCGGCTTAAAGGCAACTGCCAAGGGCTGCGTCACATAATGAGCAGAGTTTTGTTCTGAAATTGGCTATGGCAGTGGCCGACGATTAAGCCGATAAAATCGGCCCAAAGGCAAGGAACCAGCTCTCTCTCAGGAAGAAGCCTGAGAGCAACCCGATTAACGCATGAAAACCGACCGAGACTCGCTCGTAGTTATTGGCAATTTCACGGCAATAAAATCACAAGCGTGCAAAATCGAGGATGATAACATTAGCGATGGTGAAGCAGCCGCGTGCAGGTGGAATTACACAATATTTAGACCCGGGACATGGCCTTAATATCACTCCCCTTGCTGTCCGGGGGCGTCACCCTCTTAAACAGCTGCAATTTTTATATTAAAATATTTTGTTCAACTCGCTTCAGCTCTGGGGTTTCCTCTTCGTTTATCTTCCTTTCGGCCTGGCCAAGGTGTGAACGCGTCAATGGGGCAATGAAGCCAAGGGCTCAGACTCAGGCTCAGAGACTGGAAATCTCAGCTTCAGTGGCAGACAACAGCTGTTGGGCTTTTTGCCTTTTCACCATTTTTTTTTTTTTCGTCTTCAGTTTATTTTATTATATCTTTTTTTTGCCAGACGTAATTAGGCACCTCTTGGGATAATTAATAAAAATGATACTCGTAACAGTAAACTGTGAGCAAGTGAGCAAAAAGTGCCCTAAGCTGAATTTGTGCACTGAAAGAAAGGTCTTAATAAGGACGTAGCTTCCTTTTTTCCTTGCCTCAATTATTTAAGTAAGAAATCATAAGTATAACTAATATTTCTTCAAGTGCCTTCCGCTGATTGCCTGGCAACGCAGCATTTTACACTCCTCTCAAAGTCAAAAGCTGTGTAATAATTATGATTAAAAGGGCTTCCTCCCGGTTTGTTTATCCACTTTCTTCGCGGCGACGTGGGAACGCTCTGCTCCGAATAGGTTGCAATGTTCCAAAGCGATTGTTGCGCCTGTCAAAATATTGGTAGAACCTCAAAGAAGCCGTTCTCCTCCAGATTCGCACACTCATGGGCGGCGAGCATCAAAGCGGCGGTCTCTGATAGAGGGAGGAACAAGTATATAAGGCATATAAATACAAGATGACAGTCTTCCCACCTTTATTAACTAATTTGCTAAGGTCGGCTGGCCGGCCAAAGACTTCTAATTGTCGCCACACACGATGCGAGGCAGGTTGACAGAGACTGAGGCTCGAACTCAGGTTGACAAACGCTCCCTAATACGATTCCCAGGCCGGAATTGTCAACGTCATCGTTGCGGCGTTGCGTGTGGCTTCGGAAAGTTGAACAATGGTCCGGGGCCTTGGGAAATGCCGCCTTGGTTGCTCTATTGTCACCTGAGCAGGACTACGATTGTCCTGTACTATGTCCTTTTGATGCTCGGCACTCCCCTGTCTCATTTGGCCATTGTTTAGGCCCGATTCTTGGCCCACAGCTAAGCGGCACTTTGCATCAGTCGCTCCATTTGATCCTGGCTGCTCATAGCTCCTACCTCATAGCTCCTAGCTCCTAGCTCCTAGCTCCTTGTTCCTTTGAGCCTTAGAGCCTTTGTTGTCGGTAGGCCGTCGGTCGATTTGTTTTCATTTGAAACTCATTTGTGCACTTGCGCTGCCTTAAAGTGTTTTGGCCAACGCAATTCGAGGCGGCCTCTTTCTTCTCCACGACCAATTGTTTCCGCTCAATTGCCAAACGGAGAATCTGCAAAAGAAAACCGTTCTGTGTGGTCCTGCTCTACGGCAACTGGTCTTTGGTCCTGGGAATCAGTGCAGCTCAAAAAGCATTGCATTTTGGTGCTTGACTTTGCATATGCTTAACATGCTGTGTGCTCCAGATCCTGATGATGTTGGTTTGGCCCACTCCAGGGGGCCTATGTTCCGCCACTGGAATATGCTCGCGGGTACAGTGGAACTAGTTGGATGTGGGAATAAGAATATATAACTATATAGTAATTATTACTATGCCAAAAATATACTCTATTAAATGTTTATTCAATGTTTTCCTATTACTACAAAAACACCCACGAAGATATTATTCTTATATCTTTTGACTCACATTATCTTATACCATTTTCTTTGTAAAAATAACTGCACTATGGTATTTTTTGAGTACAGTTTTCCAATACCAAATCACGCCCACCGTAGCTTAGACAATTGTGTGCCCAAATGGACGTCGGTAGCCGAAACTGTTTTGCATGATTGACTGTTTGACATAATGAAACGCATGCGAGAGCAAGCGGCGCCGAAAGCTGGCAAGTAACCAGATTTGGCCGCCCCCGAACCCTCCTCCCGCCTCCCTCTTTCCTCTACCTTCTCCTCCACCTCATCAAATGGCGACCCCATTCCATGATTTCCGATCCATTCCGGGCCCACGCAATGCAGTTTTTGTTGCTGCCGGTGCTTCCACTAATCAAGTGCAATGTTGGCACTGCCATGGCCAAGTCCAAGCTCTATTTTAGATGCACAGCGAAAAAGCACTATAAAATTAGTCTACTTTTTAAATTTTGAATAGATAATTATACTAATTTGAGCTTGAAATTAATTTATTTTTGAATGGGGAAGCATTTAAAAAGACCTTAAATAGATTAAAATCATAATTTTTGATTTTATAAATTGATTAAAAGGTGTTTTTAGTAAAGGGTTGTATTAGAAGCATTTTTTATTCAAGTTCAAGTACTTATCTGCCTAGAAAATAAATTGAAATCTTTACCAGAACGAATTTATTACTCGTTTTAAAAGGCCACTTTCATGACATTTATTCTCCGTGCACTCTGTCGTCCATGGTGCAGTTGCAGGAACATGCTCCTCATTTGGGGCCGCTCAGTATTGTGGTTTCGCCTGCTGCCTTTTCTTTTATCAACGTTGCCTCAGATCCGGGCTGTCAGGAGGCGACTCCTCCTGGTGGCCGCCGGCTGCTGGCCGGCTGGCTGTTGGTGTTCGTTACGTTGTTTCTGGCCCCTGGCTCTAATCAGTCATTGCACAACATGAGGCAGGTTGAAGGTGGCATCACGGTGAAGGGGAGCCTGGAACAGGAAGCTTCTAGCTGGGAGAAGTCGGTCAGTCAGTCAATCTGACCAAACGGAACAGACCAGACCAAGACCAGGACCAGAACAGTTCGGTTCATCAGCTCCAGTTCACCCGGAGGGGGAGGGGCTAATGAAAATGAAAATCTGTGTCATTGTGCTTAGTTTGCATATCGAGAAGGACGGCACGGCACTTTCTTCTCCTCAAGAATCACACAAATTAGCCCCGACATTCCCGGCCAGACGGAAGACCAAGTAATTGCCAATGACAGCATGGAGGTAGGCCGAACAAGTGGAAATCACTTCAAAGCCTTTCGTTTCTTGCCACAAAAAAACCATAGAATTTGTACTCAAAATTTGTTGCTGTGATGTGGACGAGAAATAGCTTTATTATTTTACTCAAACTCAACCCATTTTTTTACCCAGATTTTTTTTTGGTGGTATTACCGTTTTGGTTTGATTACTACAAGTAAATTTATCCCCTCCTGGCATTGGAAAGAAGTCTGGATCCTCGCAACAACCGAACCTATTGTCGGGCTTACAGGCATATTGGGTATGCCAACAGGGGCAGTTGTACCTGTCCTTGGGCACACACAGACCCTCTTGGCAAGCTGAAAGGTAGAAAGATATAGCTGAGAAGTCACAATTGCATCTTTAAAGTACAGCTCACTAACGGTATGCAAAGGGAAAGTTATCCCATGAAGTTACGGTGGCAGCGAAAATGTTTGGCAGGAAAAATATTAGCAGGAAGCAGATCAGATATTTGTCCATCTCGGTTGACTTTGGAGAACAGACTGATTGCGTGGCAGACAAACTGTAAAATTACAACGGGACCGTTGTAAATGAATTTGTTATGCTACTCTTACCACATAAATGTATATTTAGTAAAGTATATATAACAATTTGAACTCCAGTACTCCAGTCTAATCTTAAACCCACTTTCCGTCCGAATATAAATTCAACATTCCGCATTTATTGACTCAAAGCCAAACAGTTTAGGGCCAATGTAGTGCAACCTATTTGCAAGTGTGCCGAGTGCTTCGGCATTCGGGGGAAACCTTTGATTCCTGCTCATGACTTATGCATGAGATCGCTGCGAAACGTGTGTGGGCTCCGAGTGTCGGTGTCGGCGTGCCAAGAGCCTCAGCCTCAGTCTCTGTCTCTGTCCGGAGACCGAGAAAGATGACAAGAGCGGAGCTATTAAAAACAAACGCCCACCGACGAACGAGTCGGCCGCCTGGATGACATGCCTTTTGCCGGCGAGGTGACGAAAGTGTTTCACAATCAACAAAGACAACGCTGGCGGCGGCTTCAGAGGAGTCGGCGAGCGGGATAAAGGCAGGCAGGCACCCACGCACCGCAGGAGCGGACGAACGGTATCCGATCCGAGGCGTTGCTAATTCGTGTCACATTCTCTCAGGGAGAATTTGCTACACTTGTTACACGGTTCACACGCCGGCCCAAAGAATGTCTTCCGGCTTTGTATCCTAAGTCCTTTTATCCCGACTTTTTGGCAATGATATTTGCGGTAGGTCAACATCATCGATCGAGGGACCCGCACCAAGACCGGGGCCATTCATCTTCCCAGCGGTTGCCACGATGACAGTAGTCGAAGAAAAGAAGACACCGAGCGGAATGGGCGGATGGATGTCTCCTCTGGCAGCACTAATTGTCGATTCGTTACGAGGATGTGTGACTTTTGCCAGCTCCTGCAAGTGGGATATACACAGCTCGCTGTGTGGGCGAGAAGCGACCACATATTGTACTCTGCAAGGTCCTAAGCCATGGCCAACTGGGTGGTTCCTGGCTCAAGCTGGGCGGAGGAGACGTCAAGCGGTCTGGCAGGGTCAAGTACTAAAAAAAAGAGAAGTAGAAATTGGGATTGGGCGGCCCTTCAAAGCCGTTTTCATTCACTTCTATCAGTCTGAATTGGTTTGAAGTTACCAAAATGTAAAGTGGTTCCAAGAAGTTGTTAGATTGTGCGGTCGCTGAGATATTTTCTGTAAAAAAATCTCAACATTTTAATAAATATCCCAGGGATATGATCTTGAAAATATCTCTCCATCATTAAATCATGACTTTAACTGCACCATATTACTCTGGTAAGCACCGAACCATTTCAATCCACTTTCAATTGCATGGCCAGGAATTTTCCTACGCCTTTCCCGACGCTTCTCCAAACTGTAAGCTCTTCGCTCTCCATCGATAGGGAACTCAGCCAATAATCTTTCATCGCTGGCTACTCAAAACACTCGGTTTACGGCCCGGTTTGGCCCCACCCTTGAATGTTAATCAGACTTCCCGTTCGCTGGTTGCCAGTTGCCCGTTGCCCCCTCGGCGATTGCGAGATGAGCTCGGGTTTCACTTAGGTTTCCCCTCCTTGAGCCGAGCAATTGAGGCATGGTTTAATGTGCGCCTAACAGCGATTGCGTCGAACGCTTTTGGCCATGATTTGGCGTACGCCATTTAATCAGAGATATCTGCAACACCTGCCGCATGCCGCAACTCATGCTGCATGCACCGCTCTACCCAGGGCTCGGACTTCAAGTCGGCTTCAGCTCCTGCAGCAGCAATAACCAGGTAAAGAAAAGCAGCACCAGCAGCAGCAGCTCCAAACGCCTGCACTTCCTGTGTGTGTGAGACGGGAGTCGTTCGGGCTTTGTACAGGTAAAAAAATAGGGAAAATTTAAGGCTTTCCTAAGCTTACCACAAGAAAAATAAGGTAAGTTCTTCAAGTCCTAGTCCCTTTAAATTTCTTCCTGTGCATGTCGAGTAGCTGCAGCTTCTTGGCCTTGGCATGCCATGTAACTGGGAATCAGTGTGGATGCGGCTCAAGTGGTGGGCAGGGGAACGGCGCTGCTGGGGCAAAAATTAATTAAGTTGACTTCTGGCATTGGCAATGACCAGCCAGCCATCCAGTCAGCCAGAGAGCCAGCTCCGAGCCGTAACTCCATTCCGCCGAATGACTGGCCATCAATTGCCAGCGGAAGTCGTAAGTTTTGGCATTCGGTTTTCCGGACTCGCTGCCGGCTCAGTGCACTGGCCTGCAAGTGTGGAGATTATGAAAAATGGAGCCGCTCGTCCAGGACAGCTAACGAGCTCTAGCACTGGCGCCGTCGCCTCTTGGAGTTGGCCCAATCAGGCGCACATGTTGCCGGCGAGCCGCCTAATTGATGAACTCTTGCGGCTCCGCATCCCAGCTCTTTTTGCTGCAAAACTATATCCCGATCCAGATCTGTGCGTAGGCGCAGAAATATTATTTACAAATTGATTAATTGTTGTTTATTGGAAGTCATCGTCAGAGCGACGACTTGTGTTGATAAATGAACTTGGCCCTGTGTGGCCCAGTGTCATTCCCCCATCATCCAGTCTAAGGTCAAGCCATCAGTCATAAGTCAGAAAAGCACACAGCACACACACTCCGAATGCAAGTCGAGAAATGCAATTGGAATAAAGCACTTAAAGATCAATAAATGGAAATAGTATGTAATATGTAATCTAATTTTATAAAAGATATAATGGTAAAATGATATTATTTCGATATTTTATACATTCTTTTGTATATCTCCACGCTGGGGTAAAACCTACATCCGTCTGGGGACCTAACCGAGTTGCCCAACCAAAAACTGTCGCTCCAAACTGTCACTCCTGAGGTATTGGGCACAATAACGACAATGACTGACATTTGTAATTGATTTCCAAAGCGCCTTAGCTTGGGATTACAGCACATTAGCGGTCGGTGAAGGGGGAAACTGTGACTGGGAATGGATCTGGGCGAGGTTTTTGGGTAGGAATGCAGTGTGGAAAAACTGCAATCTAGGTGGGTCGTTCTAACAAAGCCACAGCAAAAGGAGCTCAGTATAGAGCCGTCAAATTGCATCAGCCACACACTGAGATTATCCCAAGTCACTATCGCACTTTTGTGGTAAATAAAATCAAAGTGCTTTCGCTTGTCGCCCGATTCTTATCACACACAAGTTGTCTTACTTTTTACACTTCCATTCAGAACTGGCTTCGGGAAAAAGTAAAACTTGCCATCAAAATTAAAATCGAATCCCAGTTTTACGAGCAGCCACAAAATTGCAGCTGACTAACTTGTAGGCACATTTCAATGGATGTAAAATTATTTAAAGGCCATCATTAACATTATCGCTGTCGATAAGCAGCAGCAGGGCGGTCCCAATCCCAGTTCCAGACAATTCCAATCCCAATCCGTGTTACAAAACCCAAACTCAATCCAAATCTCAACCAAAGCCCAACACTTTCCTTTCGACGCCCGTTGCGCTGGGTTTTATGGACTTAAATTTAACGCCGTTTGATGCGAGTTGTTGCCGGCTGTCTTTTAATTAAAAGTAAAACCAGGTTAACTATTGAGCAAAAGCGCAGCATGTGTTGCCAGTCCGATAGCCAGATAGGGCTAATACACTCTCTCGAAAGCCATTAAAAGTACGTAAATCTCGGGCCTACGAGAGCCATCAAATCGGAGTTCATTAGTTGTGAAAACACGAGTCGGCGAATCTCTGTACTGGCATGAACCTGGCCTGATGTATATTTCAGTCACTATTTAAATCCCAAATTGTCACTGTTCTGGCCACTGCAGCTGCCAATTCTGGCATTAGGCTCGCTGTTCACCTTCGCTTTTTGGCCAACTGGCTGGGCAAAATTTCGTCTCGCTCAAAATCCAATTCGAAATGCGTGTCGAACACTGGAACATCGTGGAACGAATGCCCAGACTGAGCGTGAAAATCCGCTTGGGCGCAGACATTTTCCTTTGTCCACAAGAGTCCAATACACGTTTCTGGTTGAGGGGGGGATGTAAGGAAAAACTCAAGTGTGAAAATCTCTTGTGTGTGTGCTGGCATTCGCATCTGCAGAAATTCCAATGCCCAGCGGAGAAGTGAAATCCCTTAATTGGATTAGGGCCGTGGCAAAGGTGCAGAAAAAGTTGCCAAGATGGATGTTTCCTGCCGTCTATTTGCGGTCTTAGCTGCATAATTTGCAGGAAGCCCAGCCTCTCAATTAATTCCCTGTAATCTCTGGCACTATATCGGAATTGGGTCATTCCATTAAAAGTGTAATTATTATTATTATTACTAAGAAAAATTAAAGTCAGGCCACACCTTCGGCTCCGGAGATTGTAAAGCCAGCAACGATTTCGTATATTTTTTCACGCCAAAAGCTAATGAAAACTCCCCGTCGCGTTAATGAGTCAAAGTGCTGAAATTATTTGCATTCACTTTTGCCGCTCGATATATATTAATTTATTGTTGCCGCGCACGAAAGTTCATAAATCAGCACAAAGGTGTTTCAATGAAACCAAAAAGCCAAAAAAACCAAAGCCACAATGCAAATTGGGAGCGAAAACAAAAGTATTGAAAGCATTTCAGGCGCCGTGGCGCATCTCTCTCTTGGCCAGAGAAAAGTGCTGAGGAGTGCAGCGAACACAGAACACAAAAAGTGAGCCATTCAAATTAAGCGAAAATTAATTGCAGCTGTGGAAAAAATCGACTTGAACAGAACTAGTTTTTGCCGCAAAATGTTGCCAACTAATTGAAAATATATATCACGCATGCCATGTGGGCCTCGCATATGCAGATGGCCAAGACCCCGCCCCGCCTCCCTCCGCCTCGCACAAAAAGTGGCTCAGTGGTGCAATTGCAGTTGCAATTTCAATTGCAATTGACGGTGGGCGCCACTGCGAAACTGGTTGCCGTTAGCAATTTATTTTATATGGAGCAAAGCGGCATAAAATCGAAAATTACATAGTAAAGTTCATTTAAATTCAGTGCAACTTAATGCAAAATCCATTTCTGGCAGTCACTCTCTTATTAGCTTTTTCCATAAAGCACTGCGCTTTGAATACTAATACGGGTGAGTTGAAATGAATGGGACAGGTGAGCTTGGGTCCTTGATGAGTTCCTATTAATATAACGATCGTTTTTTCATCACACTGTAATTAGACGGAAATTCTTGGCTAATAAAAGGGAGTTAAGCTGGGAAAGTAAGGGGAAAAGGCTGTAATTAAATTTATTAAGAGAGTAATTTGTTTAATTAGATTAGTAAGCAAAAGTACAATACTTGAATTGCTTAAAAATGGAATTCAAGATCTAATTAATCCAATTTATAATGTTTAACTTTGTCAGAGCTTAAATTTTCTGCCTCAAAAACAGTTGACTAAATCATAAATCTAGCAATTTAGTTTCCAAACAGTTTCCCAACTGATTTTCGCAAATTTTTGAAACGCAGTCCATTTGGGTTATTAATGGGCAATTCATTGCGGGAAAGCGAATTGATTATCTCGGCGAGTAAACAGCGTAAAGAGGCCATTTCGGCCATGTCCACATGGACAGCGAATTTTCTAACCATAACTTCCTGTTGGCCAGCCGGGGGAAAATTTACGAGCTCAATTGTTAGATACGGATACCACCAGGCGGCCGCAAACATGATCAATTACAGTGCGAATGCAAAATGTTGCGAAAAATGTTCGGGGATGGGGGAAAAAATGCTGCGAAAAGCCGCGAAAAACTGCGCAGAACAGCACCGATATTTGCCAGTGGGCGCGGTTCATGTGAGTAATGTTTGCATTTGCTGTTGTTGTTGTTTTAGCCGCTTGATTAATCGTGGCTAGTTGTGGAATTAGCCCGGCCAGAAACAACGGCTCCCACCCACATCCAGTATGCATGTGTAGCCCTGAACCGTGCGAGACAATTATGCAAATTTCCACGGAGTGTGGAGTGGAGTGTGAGAAACACCGTAGAGAAATCATTACGAGACGCAAATTAATTACGACCTGCAAATGCATCTGGCAATCGAGTGGGAGACGCCTTGTGTTCTGTCACGCTAATGAGACAATTGCAATTGTTTGCACAAAACAAAACTTTCCCCTCCATGCGTTTTGGCCATTAAGATGCGGCTTACTCGCTTGTCTCATGGCTCTGACAGCTCCGTCAGCAGCAAGAGCAGCAGCAGCATGTGGAAATGCAATAGCTACAGTTGCAACACGGTTGCAACAACACCTTGACGTGAGCCCCAACTGACCCAATTCTCAGCATCCCGGCAACAGCATTGTCAACGTTGTCGTAATGTGACATAAGGTGCAGGCAATTTCAGCTTCAATTACACTGAACAACAGCGATTTAGAACCACACACGGTTCGGCCCGGCTGAAAGTTGATGTAATGCGAAGGCTTGTCAGCTGCTAACAAGTTTCAGGTTGTTACACAGCGAACAAGGCATGACTAGTTTTTAATTTCATATCGGGAATTCACTTGAAATTGTGATATTTTGATTTGAAAAGTTAAAATTCATATTAATATGGAGTATACAATTTTTTTTAAACTATTTTTTAATACCTTACCTTCTTTAATATTAATTTACAATGAGTTATGTTCATAATGTAATGTAATAGAACGTACTAAGTCACATAGTTCATGTTTATCATTAATAATAAATGTCACTTATTTTATGTTTAACATTTTTCCCGTGTAAAATCCAGTTCCTAACATTTTAATGACATTATTTACTATTATTTCAGATCAGTTTCTTGCTGATTAGTGTCGCTGATGCTTCATTATGATAGAAGCCCGGCTGTCTGCCTTAGCATCTTAATTTGTTAAGTGTCTTGCTGCGAGTGCAATTGTTGCTGTTTTTGCTGCTGCTGCTGCTGCTGCTGCTGCTGCTGTGGCTGATGCGGCTGCTGGATTGCCTGACTGTCTGGCTTAGTTAGGCAACTGTCATCATTATTTTTTCCAATATGCATTTAACGTTTTTATGGGCATGCGTGTTGGTGACTGCAACTGCGACTGCAACTGAGACTGACCAGCGGCCTAATCAGCATCTCATATTGTTGCAAGTTGCGCGCTGCAGTGGCTGCTGCTGCTGCTGCTGTGGTTGCTGCATGTGGCACGCAATTGCTGGCCATTGTTTGGCCGCATCCTTGGCCATTGAACTTGCCTTCGTGACACTCATCAGCATCGGAAACAACGTCATCACGGCCTCCGTTGTTTATACTCGTATATTTCATAGACGTCTTCCGCAGGTCCAGCGGCAATTGACGTCGCTTGACGTCTTAATTCTCCGGCAGCAACCACAGCGCGTCGCCAAGGCACTTGAGCCAACTCCAGCTTCAACTCCAAGTCCGAGTCTTGGACTCCGGCTCAATCTTTTCCAGGCTGATGCACTTGAAGAAACAGATGTTTTTAAAGCATACCCAATGTTTTTTTTCTGTTACTAAAGCCAAATCTATCCTGATTTGTTCAGAAATATTTCCCTTCTAAATATTTATAATTTCTAATTCTTTGAATATTTTTCTACTATTTTTTCTCAGTCTCAACTCCACGTGTGCGTGCTGCAACGCCTTCCGCACACACTTGATACTTGATGGCGTCTCATCGGTCCTCAGACCTGGGTCTCCGCTGCTCCTACTTGGGTCTTCGGTTTTGACTTTGGTTTTCGGTTACCATTAATTGCAATTGCGTGTCCCGGAGCTGGCTGCTCATTGTTTGTCTTGGCCCAGTCATATTTCCCCGTCTGACCGGCAATTTATGCTGCCAATAATGCAGTTTCGGCCCAACGCTGTATAAATAAACATTGATCTTGAAAACTTGCGGGTATATTTACCCAACTCATCGGCAGCGTCTTCATCTCTCCATCGTCCTCATCCGGCGGGCATTGTTTTCTTTGCTGATTGCTTTGTGTGACCAGGCAGATGACAGAAAGTCGAACGGTGAGATGCGTTTTTTGCGCAAAACTTAATATGCTTATGCAGCCCGGCGAGGTGTTGATATTTGCTTATTAAACACGAGACGCTTTTTACGGTTTGCCTTGGCCAAATAAGTTGACTGCTTAATGAGCCCAATCACGTTAATTTCTTGTGCAAATATTGAGTTGGCTCAGCTCGTGCGGAAAGCCTGGCTGGGTCTTGGCCTGACACTCGGGTTGGTTTGTGAAGGAAATCCTCTCCAGCCAGATTCCCGTTCGTTTTCACACATAAACGGCCGCGACTAAGAGGAATTCGTTCCAAGGGCATTGCCACAAAAGAACATTTTTTGCAATCAAAGTCCACTGACTAACTAGCTAGTAACAGCAACAAGGCTGCACTTGAAAATATTAAACTAATCTAAGAGATATTGTATGAAATTAGGATATTTTAAAGTGTGTTTTAACAATGAATTTGAAGGTTCCTTTGTCGATAAAGAGGAATGTTTGATATATCAAGTCACAGTCTTGAGTTCATTGTGTTTTTGCACATACTTTTAATAGAAATTTTATTATCTCATAGTTTTTCTTTTTTGAAATATTATTCTAATTAAATGTAGTATTTTCCCCCACACCTTCTTTTCTCACAGTGCCCATCGATCTTGTCTATCAATAGCAACTGCAGCAAGCGGATTACCAAAAGGCAGATATTGTTATTGCTGTTGGCCGGGTCGAGCAGCACGTGAGGCAGCATCAACGGCGCGGACACCCCCAAGAACAACCTGTTGCAACAACACACAGCGTCTGTCGCTGCAGCAACATTGCCTGCAACAACGGCAAGTTCGAGGATGACGACGTCATTGGAGTGGAAAAATCACTTCCGCGTATGTGACCAAAGCGAACAGCAGTCAAAAGAATAATGCTGAGCTGGAAAATGCAGGGACAGGGGACAGGAGAGGGCGATGAAAAATTATGGGCAACATAACGAAGGCAGCGGAAAAATTGCTAGAAAATAGTTTGCCATTTTCCACTTTGGCGCTGCAATTTGGCGCGCTGGCAAGTTTAATGCGAATTTAAAATGTTGTCGATGATAATCTATTAATTATAGCTTTGAGCCGCGGCAGCCCAAAAGGTGTTGAGTGAGCCGCCGGTGGGTGGGTGGAGTGTCGTGGCCCCAAAGAACTGCTGGAGTGTCCAGAATCGACCCGAGATCAGATTCAAGGAATTTCTATCCCCTTCAATTTCCATTGGCACACGCACACAGAAGAAACTTTCCAGTTAAGTTATCTCAGATAGCCAAATTAATAATACATTTATTGAGACTCTTAATAATTAAAAAAAATCTTTAAGTTGAGGTCAAATATAATTTTATGGAATTTTTACCATTAGTGGAAAATACTTTAAACATTTTGAGTTTAGTTTAAAAATATCCCCAACTCATCTTCTATAAGAAATTTATTTTATTTAAGTTCAGCAACATTTTTGCTCTCTCTTCAATAAATAAACTTTAAAAATCCTTTAATATCTCACAGCTTTCTTCCATATTTTATGTAGTTTTATTTAAGGATATTTCAGCTTCGGCTTATTGGATCTGGACTTGTCTTTCCCATTTCTAACTGTCTGCAGCAACGCCCCTGAGCAACACCTTGACCGGTAACACACCGCTGCAACACTGTGCCACAGCATCCTGCTCCATCCGGCAAGAGGAACAGCAACGGCAACAACTTGTCTGGCAACATGGAGAAGCAAATTAAGTTGGCACTCTTTAATAAGATGATGATGGCTTGGCTTTGATATATCAGCGCGCCTGGCTGGCTGGCTGGCTAGCTGCTCTCCGTGGCTGGCCAGCGTGCCGGGGCGTTGCAACAGCAACAGCAATAGCTGCAGCACCAGCAACTTGCAACAGGCCAGAAAAAGGTGTCGTGCCTGTTGCTGCCATGACTCGGTGTGGCGAACGGCATTGACAGATTGCAACTGAGCGTGAAAATAGTTCCCATGTCTGGGTCTTTGGCTTCTAATGCTTACCTGTACCAGTACCTGTGCCCGTGGTTGTACCAGTACTTGTACTTGTACTTGTACTTGCCGTTATTGCTGCAGCCAGCCGGCAGTCATTATATGGAATTTTCGGATATATCATCTTTCGACCGCGCTGACTGACTGGCTTACATGCAACACGAAGCGTTCTCGCGATGTTGCCGTCGGTTAATTTCAGCTTTCTGCGCCGGGGACACGTCTGCCAAAAAATGTTTCGTTTTATTTTTTCGGCAAAGGCACAGGCTGGAGAGCAGAGGCTGGGGCTGCCGGCAACAGTCAAGTACTTTTGCTATCATTGCAATTTATCACGGCAAAAGTCGGCTCGGCGGTCTTTTTGGCTCCAACGGCTCCGTCGTCGGGATCCCCCGGACGAGAGTCCAACTGCATCTTGTGTGAGAAGTGTGCGTACGTGTTGCTGATGCCGCCGCCGATGATGTTGCCGACAATCGAGCTGTTGCCGGGGAGATGCTGGAGGAGATGGCGATGGAGTCTTCACCAGGCGATGGCCAATGGGCGGGGACCGGCGAAGGAGGCCGCCTCACTCTCTGCCCACTAACGAGCACTTCAACTAATCATAAAATTATGAGGTCGTCGTCATTTGACACATTTTCCAGGCATTTTCCGAGCTATGCTAAAAATAATTGCGAAAATCAATTTCGCTTATCAGGCGAGTAGTCTTGGGTCAGCCAGTCAGACAAGTCAGATGCACAGTAAATAAATGGGTAAAGTTTTAGGGAACTTTATTGAAGCTAAAACATTATAGAAATATTTCAAAAAGGATTTAAAATTCCTAGAATTTCAAATTTTCTTAAGGTTTTAATGTCTCTTCTGACAGACCTTAAATTTAAAATTGCTTGGTAAATAATCTCAAAATTTCTCTCAGTGTGACAGGTAGGGCAAGTGAAGGGGACGAACATCTCGCAGCATGATGTTGATAGTGATGCCGACTGTGATTTTGTTTCAAGTGCATTACTGCAGGCATGCACACAGGCGAGCATCGCCCAGATAGCAGCATGCTAAAATGTTGATGAGCAGTGGGAAAAATTCAGAGATATGTGCCGAAAAAATTCTTGAAAAATATTTAGAGTCTTCGGAGATTATTGATAAGGTCTTATCCTATTGAGTTCACTCGTAAATTATCCTTTGAAAACTGTAGCTTAGACTCTTAGGAGCTATCTAGGTATGAAATGAGTCTAGTCTGTGTCTCATTAAAATTGTGAATGAAGACATAAAAGTTTTAAAAATTATATAGATTTTTCAGCATATTATATTTAGATATATGTAGACAAGTACTTTCCTTTTAGTGGGTAAAAGTATATAAAAAACTTGCCTTATAGCTATAAATTTATTTATATTCAGATAATCATACTTTTAATCAGTATTTTAATTCCAGGTTGTGTGCAGCTAAAGCTCCTCATATTTAAAACTCATCCAGTTGGCTTTGTGCCACAATTTCCACATCCTTGCCCCACTGTTTCCCTTGATAATTTATGCCACGCATCAGTTTTCGTACTTTATACGCATTCAGATAGTGCCGCGTCCCATTCTGCGTTGCTGGCGAACTTAACGCGATTTCATTTCCTTATCATTATCACCTTGGCCCGAGAACACGGGACCTCGGCACTCCTGCGTCTCTGCTGCACTCCGGCTCCCGATCCCCTCATCCCTCGATCCCAAGGGGCAAGGGCCTTGCTGCAGTCTTATCTGCGCGCCGCCTTAACGTAATTTAGCATTTAATCTTGTCTCGGCTCTTAAGTGTCTGCCACAATTTACGCGATGGATGCAGTGCTCTGCTCTGCACTTTCCCAGAGCTCCAAGGCTGGCTTCCCCATGTGGCTTGTGGTCCATTCACCACCACCGTCTTTTCTTTTGGGAGGGCAAAATGACTGCTAGTTTTACACTTGTTGCCGTGGCAACAACAGGTACAAGCTACATGCTGCAAGGGTTCGGCGAAAATTCTTGCAAAATGCAGCGAGCACGCGCCACTGGCAGCCACCTCTCCTGATTTACGACCCTTCATGGGAGAAGTAGCTAGTTTCCGGCTAAGCCAAGACGTCGGCATGACAAATCGAAGGTTATCGTGGGATTTTTCTCTGGGATCGAGAGAGAGAGAACCCAACTCATTTGCCTGTCGCGACACACGCCGCCCAGGAGGTCCTCCGCTGGGTGACAAACTTTCCCAAAATTTACGAATTTTCTCAATTGATTTTAATGGCTCGCTTCACGCCGCGCATTGGTCAAGGTCGCAGTACACGGCAAACGCGTGTTAAGGTAGCGTGAAAAATCGAACGGAACGTGGCACAGCTCTCGAGGAGGCTGACCGCCTCCTAGGTGCCATTTGCATATGGTGGCGAGTGCTGCTGCTGCTGCCCAAGGGCCCTCCACATGCGGCCCCAACTGAAGAGAGGGGGCTTCCAGCTTGGATCCCAGCTCGGATCCCCGCATATGGCAATGAAATTTACGACACTTTCAACACTTCACGCCGCCAAGTGTGAAGCGGAGGAGCAGCGCTCGCCAAGATCACGCACATGGGCAGCACTTGCTCCAAGGCCCACGCTGCACCGCAGAAAAATATTATTTCAAATGGAAATAAACCCAAACTTAATTAGGAAATGATGTAAAATTATCAAAAGTTGTTTTAATGAATTTATATGTTTTTTGCCGTTAATGAAGTTATTTTCTTAAGTTGAAAATATGCAAAACTATACAAAATCATCTCAAAAATCATAGGAAAACCTTTCTCTATGTGTGGCAGAAAGGCAGGAAGAGGTAACCCCTCCAACGGCAGCCAAATTAGTTTTGACAGAGCGACCAAATGTTTACACATGGCTGCCAACGGCGGCAACACCTCTCCTAGAGGCCTCTGCCTGTGTTGGGTGGGTGTTCCCCGTTTCCCAGTTTCTTAGTTTCCCAGCTTCCCAGCTTCCAGCAGCACATAAACTACCAAAATATTTTAATTTCAATTTTCGACAGTGGACGCAAGGGGGGAAACTCACGCTGGGAGCAAGTGGATCGACGGCGGATCCCTTGACAAATGCAACCGCCAACAATGACGCAGTTGGTGGTGCATTTCTTCGGCATTTCTTTAAAAATAAATTTATGTGGCCGCGGCCTGCCCGCCTTCGCTGTTGCGCCTTTGATATTTCCTCGATGCTTCCTCAATGAACTTGCAGCTCCACTTTTTTTTCCACCATTTTTTTCCGAGCGGCTTCTGCGCGCTGCCGTCGAACTAATTGCAAACAAAAAGCGAAAGATACTTTTGTATTCTGCTTTTTTATGGGCCCCCAAATGCCGCGGTCCCTGCCTTAAATTTCGATCTAATGAAGTTTAATGCGTGCATTTCTCATAAATTATATGAAATAAAAAATCCTCGTCTTCTTCGGCTGCCCTTTTGTGGATCCCGAAAAAAAACCCTCATATAATAATGGCCGGGCTTTGTGCGACAGGCAGGCGAAAGTTGGCTGGGATACAATCAAGGCCTGCTCCGAATCCCCAGTTTTATGCGTTTTTAATATTGGCCTTTATGAATTCTATGTCCGGATTTTGCATAACAATAAAGCGGATATCGGTCAGCGTTTCTGAGGGAATATCATCAAACTGGAAACGATTCCCGAAACATGACTAGAGGGCCTATGAGTCACACGTTACAAAAGACCAGACATTGAGGCGGCAATAGTAGAACGATGAAACGTTTATGTAAATACATTCTTTTATAATATTATTAAAAATGTTGCAGTGATAGAATCTATAAATTTCCCAGGTTATCAAAAGAAGCTAATCAAAATCCATCGTTACTAAATTTCTATTGAAATAAACATCCATAATAAATATTAAATTAAATTCCAACATCTCGTAAGAGGTTCCTGCTCTCATTCCATTATTCCTGCATTATTCCTTCCTCTATGACAAATGGTTTTGTAAAACTCTAAGCCACTTCCCCTGCAAATTAACCCACAAATCCTCCAACATCCGATTATATTCCCTTTGTCTGGCCCTCCCCAGTCGCAAGTGTCATGTCCATTGTCCCGGCAATCTCCATCCCAGGAATAGACCTCACCACGTGTTGGATAAACATGTAGTTCTCGATTTTCTTCTTGTTTTGTTTGTTTTTTAACAAATTTTGCCAAACATCTGGCCAAAATGCAGAAATCACATACATTTCGCTTTAGATTTCTAATGCGCAGAAGGGGGAATAGAAATAGGTTGGTTTTCGGATGGGTAAAGCCAATAGAACTCCATGTAACCGGGAACTGTGTGTCATTTTTTATGTGACAAGCCCGTTGCAGAGCACGTACTAAGCTGACACAATGATGCAATCATCACGTGCAGCAACTCTGGCAGCGTTTGTTTTCCAATTCCCATTTTTCCCCCGGTCGCGTTGCCTCGCTTTCCACAAATATGTATGCAATGCAGTTGGAAAATCGAGGGGCTTTGGCCACCACGCTATTTATGACGAGGATTTCGGCCAGTTCGACGGGGGCTGCTCTCTGCGGTTATGTTAGATTACTGGACAAGAATAAAGCTAGTTGGTTGGTTGGGTAGGAGCAGCCCGAAACCCTTTCATATTTTAATTGTCGAGAGTCTTCTGTGCGGCAGCTGGCATTGCGAGGCTTAGCAGAGCGGTACGTGACGGGGCCACACGCGCGACTCTTACAGTCCGGAATTTTTGCACCACCACAGCACTGAGGGAAAATTTTGAGCTAATTTTTAATAATCAAAATAACAGCAGATGCTTTAATATTTAAGAAATATTTTTTATATATTTTCATGAGCCATATTTCATACCTTTAAATGGAAGCAGATGTACCTCAAGCTGTCTTCTACATGTTACCTTATATCTCTCGAATTTTTATGATATTTAGGGTTTAATAAGTAATATTTTCTTAACAAACAAATCCCTTATTTTATATTTCCGTGTACCCAGTGGCATTGGGCCGAAACAAAGGTTCGTGCTCCGCTCTTGGCCAGTGTACGGTGTGGCCCGATGGAGCATCTGATCTCTGTGGGCTCTGGGCCTGGCAGTGCATTGACTTGGCAATTAAAATTCTACAGATATGCGATACATTAATTACTCGCTTCAATTGAAATGCAAATGCCAAAACTGGCCAGCAACTCGCTCGGTCTCTCGGCCCGGCTAGCGTGTCTTGGCCGAGTTAACCATCGGATATTCTGGATTCTGGATACTGGCTTCTGGAATCCGTATTTGCGGATTCCCAGGGTGAGACAGAGGGACTGCTAGTTTCCTGGAAAGCCGCGCCAAGATGATTTACAGCCAGAAGCGCATTTATTCTGACCGTTTTTCGCTTTGACAGAGGGAGAGCTCTCGCTCTAGAGAGCCGCGCGCACATACAAAAGTTGACACTTTATTGATGCTCATAAATTGCGACGTCTGGCAGCAATTAAACCAACACGTCCCCAAGGACATGGCAGGACGTCAGTGATTTGTTTACAGAGATTAGCGCGAAAAACCAGCGGCAGCAGCAGCGGCAGGAGCTGGGAAAATTTGTGTCAGGTGCGCCAGGTAGGCGAGCGGTATGCCGAATCCTCCTCGGAGGCAGGCACAACGTCAAAAAGTGCACTGAATTTATGTCGCAGCGATTTACGACGATGCTGCTCCGGTTCCCTTCCCCGATCCCATCCGATGTCCGGCTTACCCAGAAGCCAGATACGGGCCGCTGGACGGGAAAAGAGTAAACGGTCGCCAAGCGTCAACGCCTCTATTTGGGTTACGCCCATCGGCGGCGGCGGGCTGCTTGTCAAACGCCCACAAATCCGAATCGCAATTCCGGCTGCCGTTTTCCCTTATGCCTTTTGTTTTTTCTTGCCCCTTTTTTTCTTGTTTGGGCCGCTGGATGTTTATCTTGGCCATGTGTTGCTGTTGCGACAGGGGAAAAAATTTCGCCATAAATATTGAAATTTATGTAGTACGCGAAAGGAAGGATGGCCTAACAGGCCAATCACCAAACTCTCGTGTCCGGCTCCCTATAGTTTATTAGTATTTATTTGTGGGACGCTCTTCTCTGGGCTCTCTCGGCATTGTCAAAGGATTCGACGGCTCCCGATGTTTTATGACCCAAAGGGATGCATAAAAAACCGAAACTTTATCCCCGGATTTATTACCAAGTATTCCCAGAAGTAGATGAGGCTGCACAGAGGGAAATGTGTAAGGATTTGCTAGGTTATTTAATGGGTTTTCATTAGAAATAATTACTTTTGATAATATTTATGTAATAAGTCTATATTCCTTTGAAGTTAGTTTATTTTTCAATTAGAAATCGATATCTAAAGTTAAGCTAAATTTTTTTCTCTGCCTAAAAAGAATTTCTCGCAGAATTTGAATGAGAAATCAACAAGTACTGGGCTGCTTAATGGCATAATGCTATTTGGGCAGCCGCCCCATTTGTCAAAACATGTCATTTCGGCGGAAAACAATTTAACAACATTTAACCAAAAAGCCAAGTCGGCCAATCAACATAAATTTAAAGCTCAGTCGGGCGGCTAAAATGCCCAAATGGCCATTTATGCGGCTGAAAAGTGAAAGTCCAACTCTAATGTGGTTCAACTGCGGATTGGCAGTGCCTTCTGGTACACACAGCGCCCATGTCCATGTCCAAGTCCGCATCCACATGTCCTCCCCCGCCTTCCTGGTGCTTGTAATTTTGCAGCGAAACTTTTATTACGATAGGATTTGTTTTGGGCCAAGCCACAGCAGCGACGGCTTGGCCAGTTAGCCGCCAAAAGATCGAAATGCAAATGGCCGAGACAAGCAAGCGGCAGCATTTTGTTAGCCCAAAAGTCGCGGAACTGCCAAATCAGGTTGAGCGCTTTGCATACGCCCGGCTCTTGGGCCCCAAAAGCGCTCCAGTTATGTCAAGGGGGAAGTGGAAATACACTCGGCCAAAAGCGAAATAAAAGGCGCTCAGACGAAAAACATGAGGTAACTCGGCCGAAAATTGCATGCCCGCGAAACAGGGAAAAGCGCTGCGTATTTTTTCCGTATCGCCTTGTTGAGCAAAGTGTTGTACATGTCCGCCGGCCCCAGACGCCGTACTCTCGTAATCTGTCTTGCCCGGAGCCCGAGTCTTTCCTCATCTGGAAATATTTTGTGTCTGCCACACGAGGTTAGTTGGAGGAGTACTGAAAGAGAAACTAGCAATTTAAATGTTTATTTAATTAATAAATTTAACCTAAGTATATTGTTTACATCTAAACTTCATTTACCTTAAGTTTTAACATCTTCTAAAGTTGTGTTCTTCCCTAAGCATCAATATTTATATCTCCAACAAGTATTCCTTCCAAATTAAAGCAATATAAAGCCACCATAATCAATACCAAATCATGTATAAAATAAATCTGAAGAGGTATTCCCATTAAATAATATTTACGAACCATGTTAACCCTCAATGACC
This sequence comes from Drosophila punjabiensis, assembly GCA_008042585.1. Taxonomy (NCBI): domain Eukaryota; kingdom Metazoa; phylum Arthropoda; class Insecta; order Diptera; family Drosophilidae; genus Drosophila; species Drosophila punjabiensis. The sequence goes on along the minus strand of VNJR01012103.1, from coordinate 61,901 downwards.
ACCTACCACATTTCAAAATCTCTCTCTCTATCTCAATGCAACAACTCAAATTGCAGGCCATAAATCTTGGGCTCAACTCCGGTGCATTGAAATCGGGCCGAGAATTTGATTTGACACATCAATAATTTATAACAAAATTATAGCTTGCATTGCCGGCGAGCCGAGAGCGAGACACCGGAACTGCTGCCGGCCGGGTAATTACCGCCTAAAAAGCTGGCCATAAAGTGTCGGGGCTTGGCCGGAATATCGGAATATCGGAGTATCACAATATCGGCGGGAACCAATGAGTTGTCTGTGTGCCGCCTCGACAATACAGCTCGATTAAAATCGGTGTTAAAATTTATGCAACCGAGTTTTTATGCGATTTCCATCGGCAACAACAGCGGCAACAAGTTTTCGCTAGATTATTTTTAGGCCATTTTCGGCGGCTGTTCATGTGTGTAATTGTGGCTAAACAAGCAATTTATTGACGCGGCTTATATTAAGCCCAATTGGAAATGTTTAGTGAACAAAATTAAAAAGTATCTATCTTTCTTAGCTTGAAACGAGGGACTTTTATGATTTAGAAGTTAATTTTACAGAACTATCTATCTGTCTGGACATGTTTTTCCTTAATATTACAGCTACAAAAGTACATTATTTTAGTCACATTATTTCAATACCAACTTCCATTATTGTCTGTTTTTCCCCATTTTCCACCGGGTCAGTTCGAGCATCCAAATAAGGCAGCCGAAAATGTATCTGTATCTGACCGAACCGCCGATACTTGCGCCGTTTGCATGGGTGCTTTATTAATAGAAATAAATCAAGTTTTGTGCACAGACATCAATTAGCCGCGGCCATAGCAGCCAGCGAAGTCCCGAGCCGGCTTCCTACACTCTGGCGTCAGATACAAATGTATCTGTATCTGCACATGCTTGTAGCTGCTGCGGCTGCTGCTGCTGGTTGGTGTAGGCCCGGTCGTGTAACAGCCGGCACATATGTTAATAATTTGCAAAATGCATTTGTCTGGCGATAACACGCAGGTGATATGCCGGCGCACCGGCACCTGAGCCGCGCCCCTCGGGCCCAGTCCAGTTCGGGGCCAATCCCTTGGTTCCGCTGGCGCCTGGACTTTTGCTAGCAATTAGCGCTCTCGGATGAGGCCTTATCGGGGGGCTTATGAAGCTATCAGGGCGAGGATACGACCCTGTCATAAGTCAGGCCTGAAACCGGAGCCCCGAATGGGACCCAATCAATGGGTAGAAGCTGCCTCCATTAGATAAAAACGCAGCGAGCCATAGATAAAGCCTTAAATGCGGCGATGCATTCCCTCGATAAAGGGGCCAATTCATAATTCAGAAAAATCTTTCTTTCTCCTCTTTTTTCCCTTATTTTTTGTTGTATTTTTTCGGGAAGGCAACAATGTCGCGCAGGCGTAACTCGAAACCAGAAGGGACATACTCGGGCCATGCTCGTAAATCGCCAGCGGGAGGCAGGGGAGCGAGAACGAGATTTCTGGTTTTTATTTCATCGCCCAGAGACCGAGAGCAGTTGGGCATATTTTTTAATTTATATTTCGTTAATTTTTATATGAAGAGTTGACATCCCCAGACGCACCGCCGTTCTGGCCCGATATCTCTGCGCCCGTCGCCATCAGCCGTCGCCCAGGCCTTGCTCTTGGTCTTGATCTTTTTGGCCGTTATCGCCCATTTAGGCAACGCCGCTGGGAGCTCAGGCTCCATCGCCATCGCTCCATCGTCATCGCCATCTCCAGTCCAACTCCCATTCCAATTCCAATTCGGGCCCCGTCTCCGGGTCCAACTCCCATTATGATAAATCATTTTTGTTTTCATTTCTTGACATGTTTCCCTGCTCTCAAGTCAACCAACCTTATCGCTGTGGCTGTGAGTTCTACCGGAAAAAGTGGTATGTGATTTTAGTCTTATAAAATGTATAAATAAATAAATTAGTTGGACACTCACTTGAAGTATATACTATAACTAGCAATTTGAGAAACGCAAATGCAAAATGGCAACTTCAATACTCAATATCCATTGCGTCCGAATCTCGTCGCCTCATCTTTCTCAATTCGCGGCAGTAAAAGCATGACACCACATCGATGTAGATAAGATACACTGACAAAATATTCTTGGATTAGTTAAAATCAATCATTAGTCTAAAATAACTCACGAAAGGGCAGAAGGTATATAAAAACAAATTCGGTCTCAATGCCATACATAAGGGCTACCACCAAGTAGAAGAATTCTATAAACACCGGAATGATTTGGCAGACTAGAAATACGACAATAAGTGGATCTTGTTTCTACAAGGAAGAGGTTATACTTTGCTTATGAGAAATTAGACAAATATAGTTACCATAATGGTACCAAATATCAGGGCCAAGGAGTCTACGGCCATAAATATAAAGCACACTCCTAGCACCCAGAAGCCCGAAGTGTTCTTTGCATAAGTGAGTCTTCCTCTTTTATCCTTGTGCAGGATAAGTTCACTTTTTTCGATTTCGTAATACATTAGGATAGACAGGGCGCTGTAATATATTACAAGCAAGAATCCACCGATAATGCAGTTCATTCGCAGGTTACAGAAACGAATCTCCATGATCAAAATATAATTTAGTTCAAAGTTGTGACAACTAAAGAAAGGATATAGTGTTATTTGAGTTACAATTAACAGCCGATTTCTCGAGCTGATTATTATTGTTTTCGCGAAATTAAATTAGGTTACAAGTGTCGAGCCAAATAATACATTGACCCCACCAGGTAAGTAAGGTAAGCAAACATTTAGGAATTCGCATTTAACTGGCTTATGATTCATGCAGTGAATCGACCACTGGATTCGCATTCAAGACATTTTAAAGGCCGAACCGAAACCTGAAACAAAAACCAACTGATAGCATCGCACCGCCAAGCGAAATGCCATAAAAAAGATCAGGGCAACTCCTCCTGCGGGTTAAAATTAAGAAATTCATAAGTTCTGTGAGTTTCGCTGAAAGATTTTATGTGATTCCACGGGATATCTGTACCTTCGTACGTGTGGCCAAGAGCTGTAGGCAGAGTCCAGTTGCAGATGAAGATCAGGATCGGATTGGGATTGGAATGGAGGAACAGCTCTCGTTGTGAGCTATAAAATATATCGTAAGACCTGAGATTGAATGGGAGTCGAATATACAAATCTGTTGCCCCCGCAAAGCCGCCTGACACATCGCTAATGTGACACTAAACTGATGTTATAAAAAATCCGCTTATCGCGCCCTAAGAAGGCCCAAATATAAACTAAATACCAATAACAATATGAAATTTCATACTGACTGACAGGTCAGCCCACGAGCACAAAGACTCCGAGCAGACTGAATAGAAATTAAATCGAATTTCAAATCCAAGGCTTCAATGGGCAGCAGACGAAGTCGTCGTCGAGTGACTTTGATATTCTGCTGTCAGGTGTCTAATTCGAATGTCAATGTCGCTGCCGACCTGCTTCTCCCAAGAACCCGGCCTCGTCGTATGGTAAAAACCTCACAACCGAAGAGGAGAGAAAAAAATGAAATTAAATTATTATGGCAGAGCAATATTTTTGTAATTTCTCTCCGATCGCAACGAGGAGGTGCGGCGGGAAACGAGTTTCGATCGCAGCACTTGGAGCACTCCGGGACTCGATTCGGCCATCGATCAAATTCGAGTGCCCGTACTTCAATTATGCGTAATTTAAAAGAAATTAATGTCGTGCAAGAAATTACTTTTCGGCCTTTGGTTTTTGGGTTTCTCTTCGCTGCGCTGCGCTGTTTTTTTTCTCCAAAGATTTTTTCTTAGTTTTTGGGTAAAAACAACATTTAAGCGCGGCGGACGCGCAAAATGTATAACTGCGCTCTTGTACGGGCCGCATAATGATAATGTTTATAGTATTGGCATTAAATGCCGGACGCGCCCAAAAAAGCACAAATTGGAAAGGAAAAAATTACTTCTTTTAGGCAGAGGATAAAGCCCCGAAAATTCCTCAATTACTTTTGATACCACCGAGGTGCTCTCCGGTGCATTCAGGTATGTATTTGGAAAGGTTTTTGAGTTGGAAATAATAAAATAAGATTAAAATAAGTATGAAATATATGTTATATAGTTATATTGTATTAATCATGAAGATCCTAAGGGATCAACCCATTTAAAGTTGACAGATTTCGATTTGTCAGTCAAACATTGCAACCCTCCGAGTATAACTTTCGCGGGAAGACTTTTGATTAATATGTATAAAGAATCGGAAATCACATGTCCTGCAAAACGGTACATAAATTCATGAAAAATCTTTATCCCGAAATCAGTTTTTGGGAATCAGAGAAGAGCAACATGCCCCTGAGCACTTTTCTCACTCACACGCTCATCTCATATCTCAATCTGGCCATTCCTCATCCTGGTGGCCAATTCCAACGCTATACTTCTTGGCTTAGTCCCCGAAAAATGTGAAAAGAAAACAACGGCTCGGGCATAACCCTCAATTATGATATATATTTTATGAGAGCACTCGAGGAACCGCACTGCGAGGGAGCCTTTGTGTCGGAGGATATCGTTCCACCTCCTTGAGGGCCAACCCACACGGGATATAACAATAAAATAAAGTGCAGTTAACACATGACTTGGCGCAAATAGTGTCACATTTTGATAAATGACACTCGTTTGTCAAGCGGCCACCACAGCCAGTCACTCTTCTGGCTTCGATATATACGTACTGCGGGCGAGTGCAAAGACCTCACTGCTTTTGCCAAAAAATTACCCCCCAAAAGAGCGTTTAAGCCAAAAACGTCTTGTCAAGTCAAGGCTCTTGTCAGTCGCAGGCCAAGGCGAAGGCGAAGGTGTTCGCTCGAAGCTCCAGAGTCCGAAGTGAATTACACGCCCCGATCTTGACGGATGGGCCAGAAAGAGGCCTCGACCGCAGGACAGCTTTATTATGTCTTAATTCGTACTCTTGGCGATTTAGGACCAGGAAGGCACTCAAAGAAAGAGGGTCAAGGGAGCATTATATATAAACACAGTAAAATTAACAACTAAATTCTTTCTAAATTAAAATAAATTCAAATAATCATTGTTAAGTTTCTTCTTACTAGTATTAAATATTAGGTCACTTTTAATAATGTATTTTGCTTAAATGAACTCTGTTTTCTTAGAACTTTTCTCTTAGTGCAAAACCAAGCCCAAAAGATTCCACGAGTGGGTCAACTTTCGTTTCGGGGCGTGTTGGTCGTGTTGCAGCGTCCGGAGCTGTTAAAAAAATTGAATTAAATTTGCCGAACGCGCAAATTAATTTCCGCATAATGCGTGGGGCAAGCAGCCTTTTCTTGTAATTTCTTAATACCGAAATCGACACAACACACACACACACACACTGCACCCAGAAAAGCAGAAAAATCCGGGGGTATTGGTCGCTTTTCATTAGGTGGTCTTTTCTCTGGGGGCGCGGCTGCATTGCCAAAACTTTATTTACAGCTAGAACCCGGTACCGGAGATGATCATCATCATCCGCCGGCTGAAATCCCGGCTCTTTTTTTGGCTTTCTGGGTAGGTGTAGCCATGAAGTTCGCGCTTGCAGGCCAAAGTGAAAGAACGAGTTTTGTGCAATAACAATTACAAACACTTAAGCGAGAGCCCAACTTTGTTGCTGTTGCCTTGGCTCTTTGGGCGTGGTTGATTTGTCGAAAAGGCGTGCTGTAGGCCAAGACGTCCTCTTTTTCGGACGCGAAAAGTGCCGAAACAGCACGAGATACTCATGAATTCGTCTCGGTTTTAGAGTATTTATATATTTTACCATCTCTGATTAGTTCAAGAAGAATTTCTTTCATAAATAAGAAGCATAGATAATTTATAGAACGGAAAACTTAAGACTTCTTGTAGCAATAGTTTACTTTATGGTCTAAAGAATTGTTTTAAAATATATAACTAAGCTGAGAGCTTAAATATATTATTGCAAATATCTTTATTGGGCTTGCAGAATTTTTAAATAATATAAAATAATAGCATTTTAGAAAAATTGTTACTATTCTCTAGCAAAGAACCTAATTTCCGGCAGAGTGTCCCCACCTCGGTGTCATAATCCCCACTTCCCAGCAAGCTACCAATTCGAAAGTGGCACAAACTAATGCAGTAGGCACAGCAGCAGCACACACACAATGCATACACACCATTTGATAGTCAATAAATTTAAACATTAGTCCCTGGGACTTGGCTACAACCTGCTGGCTCGATGGCATTGTCATTGTCACTGGCGTTGCGTATACGCAACGTGTTAAAAATAAACTGGTGTAAAATTGATCGCAACTAATCCAGCATTTCATGATAAATTATGACTTAAATCAGCTTTTGTCACATTTTCAACTCATCGTTAAGGGAACTGTGCCACAGGTTCAATGGTTTAAGGTGTTGGAAATTATCCGGTCCCCAGAAAAGGTGTCAGCTGCAAACAAAAGATTTGGTATGGAAATAAAACACTTGCTGAATGGAAAATGGGAAACAGTAGTCGGGTTAAGATGGGACTGGTTATAAGGTCAGACAAAAAATGGGTTTAATATGAGATGGCTTTAAATATCACAAGAAAAAAAGTATTTAATTTAAAAGAATTTAAAATCATTTTTTTTAATTTGTTTTAATTTGGTATTTTATTAAGTAATTACTTTATTTACGATTTTTTTGCTTAATGCTATTCAACTTAATATATGTTAAATTCTGTTCATAGTTTTATATAGATCACTTATTTCTTTCAGTGCCTCTCTTGCCCATTCACTAAAAAGCGCAACGTCTTCGCTTAAGCTCACAAAATGATGCATTTTCCTATGCAACAGTCAGGCGGCAACGACATAATTTAGACTTTTCGCCCTGGCAGGCACAATAACCCCACCTCTCCGCTCCGCTCCTCAACTCACCTAGTTTTCCCCTCCTTAAGAAAAAAGCCGAAAGAAAATGCCCTTTCCACCGCCACTCCCGTGTCGCATTGTCTGGTGAATTAAGTGCAAACATTAGCAGCAAACAAAGCCCAGCCACGACGACGACTATGATGATGATGATGATGCCCAAGACGATGACGACTGTGCTGGAGAGGAATGGAAATGGAAATGGAGATGCTAAGAGGCTGATGAAGACGACGTCGTTGGGCGGTGCTGATAATACCCCATGGACTTTACACCTAGGCAAATGGAACGTGATAAAGCTTTTTCTCTCTGCGCTCAACTCCGCCCGTGCAAATGATTATCAATCATTTTGGGATTAAAATTCCTTGTGGTGTTTTGTCACACATTTTGTTGTTTCTACCGGAGACCGAGATATACTTAGCACATGCATATATGTAGGTATATATCTAGGGGGGAGGAGCTGTTGCATTGTGTTTCGGATCGGACCATCATCAATATAAACTGCGACGGTATTTAGCATAAAAAAGTCTTTCTCTGCCACAGCGACAAACGGCCCTCAAATGCTGCAGGTGTCCCAGCTACAAATCTCCCCCGAGAAAAGCTAGAGTACAAGCTGCAGATACAGATACGGATACAGATACAGGGAGAGAAATGATTGTTAAATGGATAATTGTTGAGACAACTAAATACATAGTAAAATTAATAAATTAATAAAAAATCAAGTGAACAAGGAAATAGAAACGTAATAAAATAAATAATGAACAACAAAATAGTTAAAAAATATAATGAACTACTGAATGAATAGCTAAATGAAGAACCAAGTGATCATCTAATAAATAACAAAATTATCAACAGACAAAATGAACAAGTAAATGAACAGCAAAATAAGAAATCTGGAATTCATTTCTGTCAGCTTGAAAACTTGTCAATCCTTTTTCAGTTAAAATATATACTCTATCTTAAGTTAAATTTTGTATATTTATTATCTATTATTTAATCACTAATTTAATATCTTATTGATATCAATTTCTCCGAGTGTTCCTGCAGATGTGGACACAGATACGGATACGAGAGATACACCTACAGCAATAGGGTTAAAAGTGTTGCCTGACAATATTTCCTCGCAGCTCGATCTGTTTGCCGTTTGCCTTTGTTAGGTTTTTGTTTCTGTTTCAGTTTCAGTCGAAGTTGATGTTGAAGCTGAAGTTTCTGTGTGTGTTTTTTTCTGCTGTCGAACGATTCTCACGTTTGTTCCTCCTGACAAGTGGATTTAGCGGCATTGATGTATGAGTTTCGAGATAGTTTCCTCGGCTGCATGTGCTTTAAGTTGAGTGATGCTGCTAATGGTGGGTAATTAATATTGTAACGGGCCCGTCATTCTCCCAGCCATATTCCGGGGCAGATTTTGCCGGCTAAACGGTCTTGTGACCGAGGGCAAAATGGCGGAACGTTGCAGCGCGTTGGCGTTTTGACTTAATCCGGATCGTAAATTGAACGGCCCACAGAATATCATAAATTCGGCCGATAAGTAAGCCCCGTCTAATACCCAAGCTGAGCTTTGAGCTCTGAGCAGGGAGCTGTAAGCTCTGCCATGAACGATTTCATAACCAATTATTGTACAGATTTATGGGGAGCCTTTTCGCGGATTCGTGTCAAGGCGCGTTGGCCCCAGTGCGAGCAATTAAAGCGGCTAATAAATAGGAATAGAAATCGGAATAGGAATTGGAATTGGAGTTGGAAGTAGAGTGCGAGTTCTATTTCCATACTTTGCCGCAATACTTCAGGTAGCAGGACCCCGAAATGGGCCCTGGGAGTGGGCAGCCATAAAAACTGTCATGATTTACAGTTCGCACTCTTTACGATGCCCAGTTCAGTTGAGTTTGCCGGCGGTCTCTAGTCGGCGGCGACTCTGTATCGGCTTGAAATTATATGGAATCTAACTAAGCGGGAAATATTTAAACATATTTCTACTCTTTTTATTTGCTCCGTCAGCTCTCGGCTCTTCTCCAGCTCGGCTTTATGTGGCTGACTTTTATGGCCCGAGAGCAGCATTTCCTTTACCAACGAACCAACGGTGGCAAAATGGCCATTAAAGAAGTTTGTTTCTGTTTCTGTTACTGTTTCTCTGTTTGTGATTCTGATTTCGATTCAGTTTGAACTTGGCTTAGACAACAATGCTTTGATAGACCGACCTTACGTAATTAAAATCATTTATTGGCATATTTAAAGCTTGACTTCGCCTCGAACCACGTAATCCCCATAAAAAGCCAGCGTTTAGGCATAGTAAGCATAAAACATTTTCCATTTTCCCCCCGCTCTTCTCGTAACATTTTCACTTAAAATTCACACTTGATACACGCAGCAGGCATTTATCATTTCGCTGGGATCTGGGATCTGCGTTGCCAGAGTTTTCCCCTGGCGGAGAGGCCCGTTTTCGCATCTTTTGATTTATTTCAAGTGCTCCATCGTTGTCGTCGGGCTTTTATTTTGTACGGCAACCTAAATATTGAGATACAGATCTGCGGTCAGTGTCAACTGGCGGGGAGTGCGTGGAGTTCCTTTGCCTCATTAGACGAGTGCTCGTAAAACCCAGGCGTATCTCGGCCAGCTCGGCAGTTCTCACGGATACGTGGATACGCTGGCCAGATGTCACCGATAGCGGGAATAATAGTTTTCTTCTGGACGTGCCACGGGGTTAGCTCTTCCAGTAGATTCAGCTTTGATTTAGGTTTTAGTAAGCTCCATTACGAAATAACCTATGCTCTGTGTGAAAGATCAAAAATTAAGTTAGGATATAATTTAATTTAAAAAATTTGCTAAAAAATTAACTGAAATTATTCCGGACATGACTGCTTGGAGAAATCCTAACTCAAACCCGCATATCGTTCCAGGAAACGGCGCCCAACTTGGAGCACATACTACCCTATCTATAGGCCACCTTCCCTGAAGATTCTTTGACATTATAGCAAGTCTTTCGTTTTCAGAATATCAATGAGCCAAAACCACCAGATCGGAGCTTGACTCATCCATATACAGATATACCTTCAAGTATATAATAACAATTGCTCATTTTGGAGACCCCAAAAATCACCGTTAGCTGGGAGAATCGCTTCGGTTTAAGGTGCTTTGGCCCTGTCGTGGCTTTTATCAATTGTTCAATTGTCGGACGCGAAGCCAAAGTATGACAAAGTGGGCAACATTAACGCTTTGTATGCATCAAAAGACATGTGGAAAACCCGAAAAAATTATGACAATTTCATTCGAAGAACCACTTCGTCAATGTCAGCTCCAAGATCTGCCTCGAACTCTTGTCTTTTTACCTGTTTCAGCTCTCCTACCTCTGTTGGCAGCAAGTTCTTAAGCGACTTGTCGTGTTTCGCCGCCTGGAAATGTAACAAAAAGCCCACAGCTGGCCGCGGAGTAACTAGAAAACGTGTAAAACTATAATGCCTAATTGGTAACTCCCTGCTTCTGGGAATTGGCCCTAAACGTAACTAACTTTGCCCGGACATGGCCAGAATTTACATGTTATGCAACATTACAGCGAAGTTTAAGTACGTCCAATTGTGTGTGTGTGTGGTCCGAAAGGTCAGGGGGTTAGCAACGCCCTTAGTCTTCGGCGAATCAATATGTGGGCTTTCTTGGCCCAGAGAGACCTCGAAGCCCCAGCTCTCTGGCGACACTATAGTTGGCCTAAGACGACTTAGGGAAACACTTATGTACTTCTTAGTGGACTTAGCAAGCTCAATGAAGCCAAAGAATAGAGGACAGTGGGTTTGACAAGGGAAAAAACCCGACAAAAATTAGATTTTATAATAACAAGAGCTAAAGGGTTACGAAATTTATACTTTATAAGCCATAAAATATTCATTATTTTAGCTAAACAAAACATAAGTGTGTAATAAGTCTTGTAATATTTTTCTATACAATTTAAATACATTTTAATTTCGCTTTCGCAGCACTTCAATCGATCATTGAGCCACAGTGCGGTTGTGATACAACTTGTCACTTTTGTTTATACGTCGGCCGCTTTTTGGTAACAATTCGGGCCAAGACTCTGCTGGTCCAGCTGGCTTAACCCCCGTAAGCCACACACCGAATGTTTGTTTGCTTGTGCGACTATCAAAACTGTCAGAAATAATGACATTTGAAATTTCACGTAACCGGACAAGAAAGTTGAGGCCGAGCAAAGCCCAAACCCAAACCCAATCCCAGGCCAAAGCCAAAGCCAAAGCCAAGTGTTTCGAGTGTCAGGTCTTGATGCTCCGCTGCTGTGTGCTGTTCCTCCGAAATACTCAAATACTCAGATACTCGTATACTCTCGTACTCCCAGTACATACGAAATTTTCAATTACAGTTCGTGCCAAAACGCGAGAGATCAAATTCAGCGCCCGGCTTACATGCATGTCTGTCCGCTTGTCTATCAAAAAATGTATCTGGAAAAGAGCTACCGCAGCGTCAGCAGACGAACATATTTAAATCATTGAGCATGAATGGTGTTGCCCCTCATATTGCACTGAAAAAATTGCAAAAACACTCAAGTATATGAATGTAGCCAGCAGCTCAGCAGCTCAGACACACGCGCCAAAAAATTTGTTTTTCGCGAAAGAAATCTGCAGAGCTTCGGGGCCTGCAATTTCTGCGACTGTCAATGAATGGAAGGCGATTTTGCTTGTTTTTGTCATCGTCCCAACGGTGTCTACAATTGTTGAGCATGCAAAATGAGAATAAATAAGAAATACAGATGGATGGGAACCCGAGACATGAGAGTCGAGCGCAGAAATACAATTTCCGAAAAGTTGATTTGGCGTCAAAACATTTTTATTTCATTTTTGTCGTTTAATTGAAATTTAATGATAAGGCACTTATTTATATGCAAAGCCAGCAGCAAGCGGCAATCGAAAAGTCAGGCATATGGATTTCGTCGAGCTGCTCGCGAGTGACTCAACACAAAGTTCCTAAGAAACTCAAGCCACCGATGAGTAATGTCCTCCAAAGGCAATTGTTCGAATTTAAATGCAATTTGCGTGATATGAATGTCACGTAATCAGGATTTATAAATATATTTTGCCAGCTAAAAAACTTCAAAGTATTGTATTTAAATCCGCAGAATTTGTTGATAAGTATATATGTAACTTTTTTTTAGTTGGAAATACTTATCAACGAATTCTGTGGATTTACTTATAATACATTGTAGTTTTTATAATTTAAGATTCCTTAGAATAAAAAATATAAGTTATTGTATTTGCTCTCCTACCAATTGGTAGCGCAATCACTGGTCGCCTTTGCTCACTTCCGTTGCCTGATTTGCCCACTTTTGAAATCTGATATCCACCAATTTTTCACGTCAATGTGAAATTTTGCGCTTTTGAAGCAGCTTGCGCGTGCTTTTTCTAGCTAGGAGGTGTTCTCTTTTTGGCATTTTTGGCACCGAGTGGGCCATAGCAAAAAAAAAAAAAAGCAACCGAGAAAGAAAGAAAAAATCCAGAGAGAGAAAAAAAGCTGTTAACTAGGCAGAAAGCGAAACACTTCACCGGCTTCCAAGACGAACTCCGGCTGAGGGGGAAGCTGACAAAGCAATTTGCAGGCGAGAAAGGTGATTTTCAAATTGGTTCATTGTGCCCGCGAGGCCTGTGCGTAGCCTTATTGAAATCGAATTGAATTGAACGGAATGGAATTGATTTATTTGTTTGTTTGTTTGCGTGAAATTTGCATATAAGTGCGATATAATTGATTAGAAAGTGTGCGTGCCGAGGAGGCTCCCGATCGGCGGGGTTATGTACACAAACTCATAGCTCATGGATGGGGGGCCGGGCCACGCACTTTCGCTGGAAAGGCAAATGCGGGCACCGCCTGAAACCGCTTTGGATGTGCATATTTTCCCAAGAATTTCCCTGGCGGGCCGGGACAGCAAATTGCTATTGAAGATGATGGGGAAAAACTTGAAGTGAAATAAACGCAGAAGACGGGCCGAGAAGCACAACTGTCAGTCCAACCGGCCGAGCGTCCGAGCAGCCAGGGTACTCGAAATAATTTTCGTAGAAATGTTTCAACAAAAGGAAAACGCCGAGCAGAACCAAAACTTTCCTCCGTTTCATCGCTCGGCACCACGCAAAGTTCTGTTCTGCCCGGTTCCTTTGTTTAAAGGCCGAGAGGGGCCTCCAAAGAAAAAAAAAGAAGAAATGGGGAAAAACTGTTTGGCCGCCGAGTAGGCCAGTTTTCGACACTTGCCCAAGTGTGAACGGGTCGTTCTTGGCGATCAAAGGGGATCGAGGGGCTGCGGCGGCTCCTCTGACAGACAGCCAGTCTGTCTGGGCCGGCCAACAATTTGTTTTTCCCCCACTTACACTTTAACCTTTTCTCCATTTCCATTCCCATTTCCATTCCGAGTCTGGGCGGCATAATTTCGGCAACTGTGTAAAGTGGAAAGCGACTTGTCACTTGCCTTTCTTATGAAATACGTCAGCCGAGAGCAGCACAGACCGTCGAATGAGCGTAGAAGTAGGAGAGACTTCAAGTGGTTTGTCAGCAACATTTCAAACAAAGCGTCGGCGATGCAGCCAGCAAGAGCAACACGCGGCACAGCACAGCAGCAACATCAGCGCACCAGCAACACCAACTTGCAACAGCAACAGTAACAACAGAGCCCTAGTCTGTGTCAGCATCCAGATGATGCACTGTTCGAAAATGCTATCTTGTGGATTTAATTATGATTTTTATATGCAAATTTCTAGATTACAAAATATGGAATTTGTATTTTGAATCGTTGTTGAATTATTGTGGAACCATTGTTGTACTGTTGTTGATGTTTTAAGGAATCATTGTTGAATTGTTGTGGAATAGGGTTTTAAAATTTGAATCCTTTCTTGAATTCTGTAAGTTGTTTTTTAAATTAAAAGTGTTAAATTTACTGCTTAAATTTTACCATTTTACAACTATTTTTTTTTAAGAATATTACAACACAATTTATTGTAGAAAACCCCTTTATTTTTCTGTGCAGTAGAAGAGACGAAACTTGTTTGCATCCTCTAACGACGCCGTGCATTTTGTTCGCACTCACACTCAGCATCAGCCTCCGACTCAGTCGCATTTGTCAGCCATTGAGGAGCCGTTACCACTGCCCCTAGAGCGTTTTCCCCCGGGAGCGGAGCACCATGTGGCATATAGAACACTTCGACATTTCAGCTGGCAGGCGGCGTGCGGAATGCGGCATGTAGCTTGGAGCTTGGAGCATGGAGCATGGGGCATGCAGATGGGATGCAGTGGGAGCCAATGCAAGACCCAACAAGCTCGTAAAGCACAATGAATGCTGGATGGGATTCGCAGAGACAAAGCTTCGAAATCGCGAAGGGGACTGCATAATAAGTCTGGCAAATCCTGAGGTGGAAAATCTCGTTAAATATATGTATGCCACTGAAGCTATAAGCCAAGGGAATTTCGGAAATACATGGAAATCTACACATTGCCAGGATACAAGCCAGGAGACTTAACCTCATGAAGCGTGCTTTGATTTGGGGGGAAATCTATATTAATATTAAGCAAATATATGTCATAAAGCCAGTAAAATTAACTAAATGAATAAATTAAAGTTAGGAAATATATATAATCAAGATAAGGCTACTTGTTCTTATATTAGTCTATGCAGTATTAAAGCCAATTATCTTTAACCAACTCAAAGTAAACACAATGAAACTTCCCCATCCGCCATCGCCGATTAATTGCAACTCTTTCGATTTCCTTCTGTGTTTTCCTAAACTTTTCAGTTGTTTTCCCTTAGATTGCAGCTCAATATCGAGGAGTCGAAGAGCACGATTTCTTAATTAAAAGTTGGCATTGTCTAATGAAATGGAAAGCGAGATGGTGAAGGGATGGTCGGAGCTCGGGGCCTGGCAGTTTCTTGCGATGGGTTGGGTCTGGCTTCCCCCTTTCTGGGTGGCCTTTAGTCCGTCTAGACAGAGTTAAACTTTCCCCCAATATCACTCAGCATCAGGCACTAGGAGCTGGTAGCTGGTGGCTCTTGGAGGAGAACTTGGTGATATTTATTTTTACAACCGGACATGCTGCAAACTTTTTACTGGCTGCGACGGCGGCTACGTGCGAAAGTGAAACGCTTAAAAAGGCATCGAATGTCTTTATTATGCCGGCAGAGCCAATCAGCCGAAGACGGAGAATCGAAAACTGCAGCAGCAGGAGGAGCAGGAGCGCAGCAACATGGCTTGTCATCAAATTTTATTGTTATTTAAATGACGAGACGAAGGGGTAGAGCCGGTAGAGCGGCAAAGTGGCGGTGGGTTCTCTCTCCTTCATGCAAAGTCTACACTCTTTTTTCGCCTTTTCGCTGCATTGTTGCCAATATGCGGCGCATGCCTTGCCCGTATAAAGCCGGGCCAAGACCAGCAGAGCCACTGCCACTTTGTATATAGCCAGGCTACAGCTACAGCTACAGCTACTCGTATACGGCTCCTCGCACATGCATATATATTTATTGCGCCTCGTTTCAGTCAATGGTGACACTTGCTGCATTTTAAATGGCCTGCCTGCAGCAGGGGCAGCCCGGAGAATGCAGAAGGTGCCTGGCAACACATTCCGCAGAACCGTCTGAGCCAGAAGTAGAGAAAGAGCCAGAGCCAGAGTCTGGGTCTGAGCCTGAGTCTCAGTCTGCTGCCCCAACACGTTTCGCGGCCATCATTTTGCGCAGTTTTGTCCATTAAAATCATCAAAATGTACGGCGCTGGGGTTTATGTTTATGAAAAATTTGTCGCAAAAGTTGATTTTATGCTTTGTTTTGAGTGCCAGCAGAAGGAGTTGGCAAGAAGGCCTAAGAGCAGAGTCACACATAAAAGCCTTGGTGCTTGAAGGTAAATTACTTTTCACTTTAAAGTAAATAGCATTTAAACGCAGGTGTCTTGAACTTTAAATAGAAACAAAACAAAAAGTGGCAAGGTTCTTGAAAGCAATGAAAGAAATTTTAAATTTAGCACGTCTTTTGCTTACTTTAATTATAAAAGTACTAACAAAAAAACTGCAGTTCAGCCAGTTTTATTTTTTATAACTCAACAGTCTTGAGCTGTCAGCAGTGTTTGGGCAAATGTATGCAATCACAGCCAAGTGGCAATCAAATCAGAATTAGCAACGCATTCAAAATGTTTAAACGTCGAAAATGAACCAATTTTCGGTTACGAAAAGAGCAAATCAAACAGAAATCAGCCCCAGAGGCAAAAAGATAGCCATGAGAGGAGAGTGGGGTTAGGGGGGGCCCAGGTGGAAAAGAGGTAACGCAAAGGCAAATGCGGTAATTATTTTTTAATGTAACAAAATAATATCTGGCCAAAACGATCAAGTCACGCAAGTTGCGGCCGAGACCGAGTCCAGAGGAAATTAACATGAGAATAAATAAGAAATTTTCAGCGGTCTGGGCCAAAATCGAAACCGAATCCGCAGCACGAAAGTGGCCTAAACCTGCAGCACGCACGACTTCTCTCAGGTGGAAAAGGGGTGTGGGACGAAACACTGAGAGAATTTATAGGGAAATAGCCATAACAATTAACTAAATTACTAATAAAGGTGGGAAAATATTCTGGAAATAAATATAATGTGGAAGAAGGTTGTCTTTTAATTTAAATAATGCATTTAATAAATATTAGGGAATGAAGTTGAGGGTTAAATTTACAGTAATAATTTTACGGTAATTTAAGCAAAGCACAGTGTAAAGCCAACAAAAATATTTTTTAAATTTTTCTACTAACATATTTGTGATGGAAATTATACTACTGAAGCTTAAGCCTTGAATACATTCTGTAAAATATTTTAATAATTTTTTTTTCAGTGCCTGCCATCCCGAAGAGTGTTAGCGCTTGCCACCTCATGACGCATGCGCCGCGCTTCCGTTCACGATTGGCAAATTATTTTGCGGTGCGAAACCCAAGACCCTGGAAGACAGAGGGAAACCGTTAGACTGCAGACGAAGAGGCACGGAGATGGGGTCACTATCTGACTGATTAATCGGCCGGCCCACAAACCATTTCAACAGCAGCAGCAGCCTCAGCGGCAGCAGCCGAAATCAAATTAAAAATCCTATACGAGAAAGAGACAGCAATTAATCAATCCGCACTTTAAAGCCGATAATATTCTCGCCGGGGCATTTCACTGTTTAATTTAAATTTCATTTGGACCGAGTTAAAAATCTCTTTATTTCGATGCCGTCCGACAAATGTCCCGTCATTAGGCCGTCGACCATGGACCGTGGAGCGTTGAGCTCGTTTTCCGACTTGGAGTTCGATTCGGCGTTCGTTTCAACACTTGATAACAAGCCGTGGCAGCCCCATTTTCTCGCATTCGGGAAAAATCACTTTAAAATTAGTGAAAGTGATTGATTTTTCCACTTAATTTTCGGGTAGACGAACGGCGCAATACGGAATACCAAATTCGAAATACGAAAAAGACAATAGTAATGCCGATAATCAGTTTGGGGCACCTCCACCTCGTTGGCCAGGTAACGACAAAAGCGGCTCTGCGACAGCCTAATGTGAGTGCAGGTCCACCTTAGCCGAATTTTCCCCATTTGCGCATGCGTCACAGCGTTTTCCATGCCACTGGCTGCGGCATATTGCACTTCCGTGTGTTGCTTTTAATTTAAATTTAATTTTAAACAGAAAAGGAAGCTTACCTTTAAAGCTGAAGTTTGTATATCCTTTGCAGTTTGGAGGATCTGAAATAATCATTATATTAATGGATATTTCATTTCAATTTATTATTATTATTATTTATTTTTAACTTACTATAAGTTTAAACTGTTCGTAAAATGAATAAATTTAAATTTAAAATATTAGATAAATAAATGTGCAATTTTATTTAAAGTAAATACCTATGAAGCTCGTTTCCCTACCAGCTTTAGAGAAACACAACTAACTTGTTAAAAATCTTTCAAAAACTAAAAAAAATATCTTCATGTTCAGTTACCAATAGCAAATTATTGACAAAACAAGATACTAAAATGTAACTAGTGTTTTTTTGTTTAAGTTTCTTTCGAACGATAGATAAATACTTGACAACTTGGAGATTGCCAAATCGCAGCCAATTAAACCACAATATGTTCGGGCAATGGCTGCGCCGATCGCCGATACGTCGTTGGCTTTAATTAACACGACATGAACATATTTCAACATCATAATTAGTAATATTTTAGTGTGCTACGAAAACTGCTCTAATTTAGTTATAAGCAAAATAAACAAATTGAACAAACTGTTGACGGTTTTTCTGGCCAGATCAAAGTTGAAGTGTGGGGCCATGTTGCTGGCCTGTCTCGTTATTGGCCGAGACAAAAAATGTGTGCCCGAGAGACCGTATTTCAGGCATTTAACAACACAGAAAAATCTGTGTGTGGATCGGGGCGCCGGCCAAAAGGGAAATAAATAAAACACTCACATTGTGTGGATTTTGTGGAGCACTACAAATTTGCATAAATACCATAGCAACACCACCAGCAACAACACGGAGCAACAATTGGCACAATGCGCCGCTAACAATGCAACATGTTGTCGTTGTCGCTTGTAGTTTGGCATGTTGTGAATTATGTTCGGAATTTTATTTATTCGCTTTCCTCGGCTCTCGGCTCGGCTTGGCTTGGCTCTCCTGCCAACTTCTATATGCGACAACAATATGGCCAGGCAGTCAGGACCTTTTGAGCCGTTTCACAAGTGGATCGACCAAACGACCGACTGTCGTTTTGGAGGCATTTTTGCATTTGTGAGGCCAAAATCATGGCTTGCATGTGATGTCCGGGGCGGTCAATGCAATTTTTTAATTGCCATCTACAACTTTAATGGGTTTTTGTACTTGGCCTGGTTGAATTTTTTGATTAAGTGTTCTACACTGGGAATTGGTCTGGTGGCTAGGAAATCCCTCTTGAAGTGAATATTAAATAATAATAAAAGGAGGAAATTAAATTCACAGTTCGGTAAATACTAGTTTGGTTGTTAAGCTTAAAGGGTATAGAATTTAATACATTTTTTCTACCATTAAGCACTCTGTATTCCTTTTTTATATTTTCCTTCTAAGCTCAGAAAAAAAGTACAGAAAATTATGCCGTGTTGTGGTCACATTAGTGGCTTACTAGCCCCGTGGCGTGTCATCGTCGAAAATGTGTTAATCTTTGGAATTTAGTCAAATCGCTGGCTTTAATCAAAAATATCCGGGTGGAAGAGGAGAAGGTGGAGTAGGAGGAGCAGGATGGAGGTGGTGGTGGTGGGTCAGAGGCCGGAGGTCGGCATTCGGCGGCTGGAGGGCGTTCCACTCAACCGCCAAACGTGCCAGCTGCCACCGATTGCTTCTCGCTCGCCAGTGCCATTGTCAAAGTAAAGGACCCTCGAGTGGCCCGAACGGATGACGATGATGACGACGATGTGGATGTGAATGTGGATGTGGATGTGGATGTGGAATGGGGATGAGGACCAGGACAAGGATGACGAGTGGCAGCCACCACAAACTACAACTCGTGCACGCACGGACACAAAATTTCGATTGCATCCCGGACTGGCGAAACGGCAGAGCCCAGTTCGCCACGAGGGCCACTTCACACAGCTGCAATGGCACTGCACCACAATGCAACATGCACGGGGAGAAATAATTGAAACGAATTTAAAATATATGAAAAATAAATTCGAATTTGCGACTTAAAATCTAAAAGGAAATTGAAGAAACATAAAATAAAGACTCTATAAGTTGTAGGAATATTTTTATAACAATTGTTAAATAACATTCATATATCCCTAAAAGGATCTGTAGCACATAATAATTTCAAGTGGTCAAAAAACATATTTTCTGAAGGTTTAATAGTATTCCTTGAAATTTCTAACCAATATTTTAGGTATCTTCCTGTCTAGTAATTATGAATAATAATTAAATAAATATTTTACGATGAAGAAAGTCTTTCTAAAACCTTTTTTGTGACTTTCAAAAAACCCTTTTATGTTGTTTTCTTTTTCTCAGATCCTCTAAGGCTCACTCCCTGATTTTCCCCCAGTGCATCCCCTGCACCAGTGGCGACAAAACGCAATCCTCGAGTGCCATGTCGAGCCATGTCACAGCCAACGGAACTGCCTGCCAGCAAGCCCCCTGTTCACGCCGCCATGTAAATCAATGCAATAATTAAGAAAAATTTTCATTTATGCGTGAGGCCCTCGAAAGTGCAGCAAAGGCAAAGGCAGGGCAGCTCCTCGAGGAGGTCGTCGGTCGGCAAACAAACGTCCATCAACCCCGCAGCTCGTTAGCATAACTGCAATTAGACATCACCCGAAGAAGAAGACGCCACCTCCCCCAGGATACTTGACAAATGTGCGTAAAAGTTCATGATTTGTAATTGGGGGAGGATTTCACACACTGAAAGGAAATTTATCATTAACCCCAGGAGCAGTTTCCATGTGTGTTCCCGGAGTATTTCCGATTTTGGTGCTATTTTTGCTACGTGCACGAGTTCAAATAGCCCAAAGACAAAGCCTCCTCGCACATGTTTCCTACAGTTGTTGTTAATTAGGAAGTACGTATTCCTGTTAGACCCCGGGCTGGGTCTAAGGTCGGGATCCCCGGGTCCACTTCCGTTAGGCGGCGCCTAGTTCTAAGGCCGTGCCGCCAGAGTTTCGCACTTCAATGAGAAATTTCATGTAGTGTGGCGAGTTTTGACTCGGTTTCTTGGATTTCTGGATGTTTTTTTGTTGCCCCGCCTTTGCCGGCGAGCGTGCTGCAAGTTGGTCACGTCTTCGTCTGCAGTTTATGCTCTATTTAGACTGCTTTTATTTGCCATGTCTACCGTTTTGTGTGCTGCCAGCCAAGATCCATAAAAACAGGCATCGGAAGCATGATCTAAGGCTAATGCACTCTGACCCAAAGTGGCAGTGGGGTCGATCATTAAAATAAATCCACAAAAACAATCGCAATGGAAATTTAAATTAATTACAAACATGAAAAAGAAAATAATAACATCGGCGCGGGAAAAAATCCCTTTAACATATGGAAAGACGTGCCATTGACAAGCAATTAAATTAAATTAAATTGTGCACGGCGTATCTTTCGATGTAATGTTGTTGTTAATGGGAGGCCGCTGTATTTGTAGTTCACGTGCTGTTTTTAATGCACAAATTGGTGGGCGGGCTTAATGGGCACGCCCACCCACACGGCCTCGGCAAACAACCGACGGCGTCGGTGGCGGTCCGATAGAGAAAAAAAACTTATTAGCATGATGATTATTAATTAATTGAAAAGTGAATGAAGCATAAAATGTGCAATGAATAATAAAAGCGAGCACTGGGCCAAAAAAAGCAACAAAAAACAGCGCCCACAATGCAAACACAAACAAACAGGCAGCTGGAAACTGGGCTTAAACCCACCCACAAAAGGCCTGTAAATACTCGCATCTGAAGCATATGGAAACCGTGAAGGAAAATATCAAATCAAATGAAAATATAAATAAATATTTCAGTTAATTGATAGGCAGTAATTGGAAAGGCCTTTTAATTAGACAAATGGCTGGTCAAGTGAACAACTTTAAATTGAAGCTTAAAGTTTTGAACTTTACTTAACATTTGTTAAGGTAAGTAAGGTCTTAGTTTAACCCAAGATTTTGAAGGTGTATAATCCCCAGTTTGAGCTGTTAAAATTTCCTATAATTAACCAGCTTAAGACATTTGCTCGATTTAAGCTCTCGACAGCTGGTTAACACTGCACCTTCTTGGCCATGGCTTACACTAGCTGCTACACTTCTCCTTTACGGGCAACAAATTCGCTGGGCCAAGGGGCTGGGTGGGTCCACAGGGCCTGCTTCTGCTCTCTTTGGCAGGCAGGGAAAATTTATTAAGCGCAAAACTATAATTAAACCAAAGTAAAAATTATTAAGGCAAGAAGCGCGCGAAGAAACAGAGAAACTAGTTCTGCTTCGCTTGGCTAGCAACCTGTTGCTCAAGGCAAGAGGGACACCGAGGGGGCACGGTGGGGATGGTGCGAGGAGAACGATTTAATTTTATGCAGAAATCATAAAAACGCGTCAGGTAACAAGATAGTTGCTGCTCACGGTTAATTGTACGTAGCCGTTGCTGGAGCCTGGAACTTGGCCTGAAAAATGATGCAAAGTCGAATATTTTAAAAAAGAATTCTGAGCGTTCTCTTCTTCTCTTGAGCAATTACGCTCGCAGGCACAGTATTTGTGTGTGTATGTTGGGGGAAGTCGTAAATACGGCCCAGACAAGTATTGTTTATAGTTAACACCTAAAGAAGGCATAAAGCTTAGCCCGGGCTTCCTGTGCTAATTTTTCTAAAAAGTTCAACGATCGAACAGGAGATCATATGGAGTATATGGAAGATTTACAAATTTTTTCTTTTAAAAAATATATCTCAATGAATTTAATTTACAAATATCTTAAGATAGTTCATTTTTTATTTATATTTTTTAAACAGCTGATAAGCTGAAAACAATTTGACCATCAGATAACTTTGATACTCGATTCTGTACGCGGAATTTAATTAATGATTCTGCATTGTTCGATCGAGATTGCCGCCCCTGGGATTCTTTTGTGTCCGCACAATGGTTCCAAAGCCTCGTCTCGATTCGGTTTGTAATTGTTGTGGGTCCGATGAAGTCAATGCAGGCAGTCGAAATTTGTAACGCCATCATCATTAGACGAAGACCACGCACAGACAGACAGTCAGCCAGAGATCTCTCTGATTTTTTTCGGGCTTCTATCAATATTAATTTGACTATTCTCCACTGTCCGCTGTGGTGCCTAATAAGCCATAGGCAATTAAGCAAAACACTTACTCATGCCGCCTTCCAGTTCCAGCCTCGATCTCGAGTCGGAATATTGGACACGCGAAACTGCGGCCACTTCTTCATCAGCGCGCTCCTCGGCACAGCGGGCGATCGCTGGCCGGGCTAACTGAAATCGGCTATAAAAGCAATTCATTATGGCTTATGGATTCATATACATATATTTTCAGGCAGATATATATTCATGAAAGTGGCGCTCAAAGCGTCGTTGTTAACGCTCAGTTTATGGCACTTTTTTTTCTTTGGGGGAACATGAGGGTTCTGCCAAGGTAGCCAACGGGGAAAAGCGAACAATTTTTGGCCAACATTGTGGCCAAAAGTGTGTGTCCCTCCAGACAGTCAGCTCAAAATGCTAATTAATTGCTTTAATATCGCTCAAAAATTGACGTCCATTAATCAGACTAACTTTCATTTACGGAGACGTTGACCCAGCTGGAATTTAGGGTTGCAAAATGATGAGATCTTCTTGAAGTTTATAGGGAAATATTTACAAACAAAACTGGAATTTATAAAAATACTTAAAAATAAATTCGAAACTTTTGTTACTCAGTTTTTTGGGGTACCAGGAACCTAAAAAACATTTATTTTGTACAGATAACTATCTTGAATTCTACTATAAATTCCTTTACAGAATTCCGCCTCGTCACAGTTAACATAAATCATAAAAATACTTAAAAAAACTTCCCAGAGTTACACTATTTGTTTAGGCTTTCTAGTACTTCCAGTTACCAAACTAATTAAGCTACGTAACCCACATTCCGCACGTGTGGCAAATCACAGAATTGGAAAGGCGTTTCCCCCAAAAGACTCTCACAACTCATTTAATGCCTTCACCAGATAGTGTTTTTGCCAAATTACATAGGAATAACATGCTCATTTCTAATTCATGTCTGCTGTGTATATTCCCATCACATTTTGTATCTTTTTCCGCTCCGGTTTCCGAGTACCTCGGTTTTTTCCCCAACATATTTTTTTCTGCTGCGTAATCTCCACAAAAGCCGCATAAAAGTGCATGAAATTAGGCGGAAATTGAACTTGGAGAGAGGAACTGGGGGCTCTCATGGCTTAGAATTATGAATGGCGCGACGGGTGTGAGTGCTTTTAAAAACCAATTAATAAATTTTAAATGTATGCACTGCAGGTTACTGCGGCTGTTGATGTTTTGTTTATTATGCAGCTCGCTGCATGAGGCGCTCCGTTCCGCCGGGGCCCGGAGCAGGCGCAGCACGAGTTGTCAGGCATCCATTTTTCTTGGGCCCTGGGACTGGACGCTTTGCATTGTCTTGGTGAAAAATGAAGTGTGAACAATTTATTGAGAAATTTGTACAGGTGGCAGCAGCATCAGAAGCAGCCGAAGTATCCAGAACCAGATCCACGCCGGGCAGCCGTCGATTGTTTAATGACTTCATTTGCGGGGTTACAGCCAAGACTCCGCCGATCGGGTTAATGAGC
Source organism: Drosophila punjabiensis (assembly GCA_008042585.1). NCBI lineage: Eukaryota > Metazoa > Arthropoda > Insecta > Diptera > Drosophilidae > Drosophila > Drosophila punjabiensis. Next base: position 37,749 of record VNJR01012103.1, on the reverse strand, counting down.
AAAGCTCTCCGGGCACGGCCCCCAACTGATATGGGCATAATAAACCAAAAACTAAGAAAAAACCAAAACCGAAAACCAAACAGGAAACGTAGAATCTTCTGACTGAGGAGGGGACAAGTCCATTGGCTTTTGACTGAGTCGAATTTACAGATTTAGACATTACATCAGGCTGTGTCGTAAGACTAATGACATCAAAGTCATTTCAGTTGTGGCAAGATTACGATTAAGAGATATATTTTTCAAATATTATGAAATAAATAATAAAAGATACTTTTTGAGAGAATTGTTTTACTTTTTCTTATAAAATGGAGTCTGTGAAGGAGAATATTTTATGCTTGTACCTTGTACCTTGTACCTTGTACTTTCTTCTATTTTTAATAATTTAACTTAACATACACCTCCTTAATTCTAAAGATATTCTCTATAATATTTCTCCTTAACTCTCCCCCCTTTTTTCAAATTCTATAATTAACATTTCTCGGACACATTAGTGCTCATTCTTGCTGCTGTTGTGCCAATCTCTTCGGACTTAAACTGTCTGAAATGGCAAACGCAAACCGATACCGGACTAGACTCAGATCGATGGGTCCAATAAGCCAACCTGCCACATGGCAACTGGCAGCCGCAGAGCAGAAATTTCCCGAATGTGGAGCAGCCGCAGCAGGAGCAGGAGCAGCTCGCTGCTCTGTGATCATGTCACTAAAGTTGATAACGGCGATTACTTCACATACTTGGCATATTGTCGAACTTGCCGGGAATCGCGCATTGCATTGCACCTACCTCAGGTGGATGCAGATGGGGCACGAAGGAGGGGAACCCGCCGGGGAGGCTGCTTTGCAGCCGCTCCACATGACACATGAGTAATGGCCACGCAGGCAAATTTATGACAAGTCACATTTCTGATGTGCTCGTTTATCAAAGCCCATAGACAGGAACGGGCTGTGCCAGGAACTGGAAATGGTGTGTGGGGATTGGGATTGGGCTTTGGACTGGCGATGGGTGGACGAGTGCTCTGGCTGGGATGGCGGATGACAGGCACGCGTGACAAGCGAGGAGCAGGCCAGGCCCGGACTTGGACTCGGACTCGGGCCAGGTTCCCAAGACTTGGCCCTGGCATTGAGTTAATTATAAACGACGAGAGCGAGCTTCAATTGATGCCGAGTGGCCAGGGGGAAGCGCACTCGCAGTCGCTGCTAATCCCGCCTGACTGATCAAAAGGCGGCTCAAGACGGATGGCCAAGGGCTTTTATTAGGTTGTTCCGAAACTCAGGTGGAACGGAATTGAGATCTACCACTCCTGTGCACTCCTGTGCAGGGGTCAAGCACAGAGAGAAATGGTTATGTTATGAGAAATTATAATATTTAGGGGAAGTATCTTATTATATATTTCAAATTCGAATATATTTCGTTAAAAATTAAAACCTTTTTAAGGAGGGGAGTTATTTCAATGCCTCTTTTTAGGGTTTTTATTGCTCCTTGAAATGAAAGATCCTTCCCAATCGATCAGCGTGCTGCACGACTTCTCCTTGGAGCAATGTAAATCGCTCACATATGCGAATTTGTAGCCGCGAATCAGCGAAGCAATTAATTCCGCGAACCGTCGATCGTCGCGCATTATCGCCGAGACTGAGACTGGGACTGGAAGTGGATGTGGTAGAGGATACTGCTTCATGGATAGTGGTTACTGGATAGTGAGGCCAATTCAAACGCTGAAAACGACAATTGCTGGCAATAAGCCATGCAAATGGCAGCTCAAGTGAATGCTAAAAAACCAATAATAATAAAAAGACACGAGAGCGTGGGCTTGCACCGCCGCCGAGGACATCCTTCGGAGGCGGCATGGAGACGAGCGATTAGATCACAATACGAGCGCTCGTAAAAACGTAGAAATTCCCTGGGCCTTGTTACGTTTTGCATAAACTGTTTGTGCGGAGTGAAAAATAAGCAGACAGCTCCAGCTCCAGCTTCAGCTTCAGGCTGGAGAGATATTAAGGCCCCGAGGTCCATTCTTGAAGCCTGATGGCATCGTTCTGGGTAAAGAAAGCTGCTGACTGAGCCCGTCTCCGACGCGGTTATATATGGTGGATTGCCGGCCAAGAGACACCTACGTGTGACAAAAAGCCAGTGCCACACTTTTCTTTGGCTTTGCCAACACGGCTGCATGTGGGTCTAACCAAACATTGCTGGCCATTAGCACGCACGCGGCCAGGCTGCAGTTCCAGCTTCAACTCCAACTGCAACTCCAGGACGAGGCCTTTGTGTGTGCCACACAATCACGATCAAGCCTTGACAAATTCTGTTGTCTTGCTTTAGTTTTGTGGCAGGCAATGGTTTATGTGGGGCATTAAGCTGGAAAGCCACAGAACCCGGCCAAGATCGCAGCCACAGACAATGACTATGCCAGGGAGAGAGTGGGTCTCCTCCTTGGACTGGCTCGGAGAGATGAGAAATGCAGATAGACTGCAGTTAGTGCTGAGCTATCAGGAATTTTGTATCCTTTTGTCTGCTGGAAGCTTCCCCCTTGGAACTATAAGTTTTTATATGAGTTTATCTCACAAAGAGTAAATTAAAACATTAAAGAAATGGGCATCCTTGAAGAGCAGCAGCTGTAAAGCCTTTGACTTCCTCGATTCGAACCCCTGATGTCCCAGAAATCTGTGGGAAACCGCACACAGTAGCCCCAGAGGAGGCAAGGGGGGCAGAGACACCTGATGGTGCTCCACAAAGGTCGAATTATCCGTTAACCGTTCGGATCGCAGGATTACAATGAGTGGCAACAGCTGGAGTCGTTAACGCTTCAATGGAATGGAAGTAAAATTCATTCAAAAGTCACTGCGGACGCGGACGCGGACGTGGACTCCTTTCACCGTGATTTTCATAATTCAAATTGACCGTGTCCTGGCGGAGGGATAAGGATAAGGATGCGGATGCGAATACCGAGCAGGGATGAGCGAGAGAGGACTTCCCTGAACGGGGGCCCATAATGAAATTCACTTTGTTTTCGCTGCGGCAATGCGAGCCTTTTTCCTCTGCGATGCCTCAGCTTTTTTTCTCAACTTTTTTTCTCCTTTCCTTGGCTGCTCTCCCTTGAAGTGAAAATGCCATTCAAGCAGAATAATGCAATATAAACTGTTGCAGCTTGAGCGGAGCTACTCAACCGGGGCAAGCAGGCGGATGAGGAGGCGGAGGAGGAGAAGGTGGCCAGGAGGAACCCGTTGACACAGCCAGGGACCAGGACCAGGGCGAACATTCTCACTTGTGCGCTGCTCGGAGGCGTCTAGTAAAACATGAAACCACAAAAGAGCTCTCTGGCCTGGCCCAAGGAATCGTTCATGTCAATTATTCCAGTTAAGTGAGCAGCAAACCAAAGCTCCCTGGCTGCCAATTTTTTAAGTGCATTTCAGATACAAAAAAATTACAATATGAAACCCAATACTTCGGGGCGTAATTCAAGTTGTGAGAAACTGCAGGCCCCATGGCTGCATGGCTACATGGCGACCTGCATGAATTGCAGCAAACTCGACATAATAAAGCAATAAACTGCTCCTCGCAGGATAAGGATAACAAACACAAACAGCAAGATACCCAAACAACGGCCTCCACAACTGCGCTTCTCTGCGCTTCGCTGAGATGTGGACAGATGCTCCGGCGATCTCGAATTTCACATGCAATCAATGACAAATTTATGACTCCCTCGAAGTGCATTCACATTCATTCGGGATCCGGATCGGTATGCTCTGTGTCTGGTCCTTGTCCTTGTCCTCAATCCCTACTCCATCTTGTTTTTCGCGTGCTCATATTTCTGTCAATTTGCCGTACCCGCCCCCGCCTCTAGTAAATTGAGTTATTGCCTTGTCCTGACAGCTGTCCTGACCCCCGACGTTTAAGTATCTATTTCACGCATTTTCCAAAGATCAAATGCAAGGCAAGTGCTCTCGGTATCCACTTCAAAATCGATGTTGGAAAGTAATTTCTTCCTTGAGGAGTTTCCGCTGGTACAAAATTTAAGTGGAACTCATTTCGAAATTTGTCTCGCAATTAGTTGCTCCATCGAGAGCCATTCGTAATGGAGGGATCCTGTAATCCTGTAGTTCTTGGAAGAAAACGGAAGTCCTGTCTGACAATTAATCCCTTGAGAGTAATGCAGGAAAAGCCTTACAACTTCTAGTTTGAAATTAGTTATGAATTCGGCTTAATTCGGTAATATTATCAGTACTGAAAGGTTACATGTCACAAATGTTTAAATATTTTGAAATACAATTTAAACTAATATTTTATAATTCCTACAAGTTAACTGCCTTAGCTTTAATCTTGTTATCCTCTTAAAGTCCCCGGCTCCTTGCCAACGACTCAAAGAAATCCTTTTCTAAGCTCTCTCTGGCAGCCTTTTGATGTGGGGACCTTTGCACTCCGGAATGGCTTTTCAAATCGCATTCCGCAGGGTCTGTCAATTGCAGGGACTCCCCCTTCGAAGGAACGCAATCAGCCGGGATCTAAGTGGAAATGCATTTTCACAATATCGTACAAGCACATAATGAAAACAAGGCAGCAGCAGCAGCAGAGGCAGCACCAGGAAGGCGAGGCGGAATTAAAATATGCAGCAGCAGCAGAAATAATAATGCCACCTGAAGGGCTCCGAGGGGAGGAGGTGTGCTAAGAGCTGAAAACAAGTAGCCAAATAGCTTGAGACGCTAACAAAGTTTTTGCAGAGCCCCGGCTACGCTCCTTCCTGCTGCTGCCGCCGATAAAGCCGTCCGATAAGCGACACGCGACCACAGAGGGTCCAAGTCCAGCTCCAGCTCCAGCTCCAGGTCCAGGGCTCGGACCTCGGACCTCCTCCAATTCCTGGCCAGCAGCAGCAGGAACAGGAACTGGCACAGGTACAGTTTGTTTTGGGCCCGCAAATTGGTTTGGCTTTTGGCCGAAAGCGGGGAGAGCTCTGGAACCCTCGCAGGTGCCCCACCCGCCGAGGGTACGCTGGCGCTGGCCTGTCACAGCCAGCTCCGGAACATTGGCCACCAGAACACGACTCAAGTGAGAAACTGCACTGAGAATAATTTGAGAAGGTAATAAAAAGAAATTAAATATATTAAATGAAAGAGTTTTTATCAGAATTAATGGAAATACGTGAGTGTTCTGGCTATTAAATGCTCATTTCATCAGTGGAAGTAAATTCTCAAAATACTTCAAATATCTTCACGGAATCACAGAAAACTTCTAGCTTAATATTGAAAGTTACATTTTTCTTTGTATTTTAAAAAACTTACTAAAAAATAAATCATTTAGAAATATTTGTAAATATTTTCCTCTATGTTCCAAGAGACAACAGCAGCTCCTCGCTCCCCGACAACGACAATGTCTGCAGTTCCGTTTTGTGTACCTAATGTCAGCGACTCGTAACCCCACCGCCGACCCAGCCCAGCGGGTCTTATATTAATTGTCACGCATATGTCTAACCCTCGACAGGAACAACAGCCACAGCCACAGCGACGACGATGGCGATGGCGACCTGGGTCCAAAAACCACAGACGAAGTGGAAGCCACAGGCCGGCGGAGTCGCCGCCGCGCATATTTTTCGGGTCTATTGAAAAGCCGAAAAAACCACAAGAATGTTACCAAAAGTGTTGCCCAGCTACGTAGGCCAAAGCCAAACATAACTGCTGTTGTCTTTAATGCCCTGCTAGGAGGGGGTCCATTAACGAATTTTTGAATTGAATTTTTGGTAATTGAAGTTGGGTAATGAATTTTAGAGGAGCTGCAGAAAGCATTCTTTGGAAATTTATAGATCATTGTGTAGTCAACTCTACTAGATAGAAAAAGGTGTGTCAGTTTTGAATAGATATTACCACAGGATTATCCTAACGAAATATCCTATATTTATATCCTATATTATATTTTTATTATATTAAACATTCTTGAAAAATTGAAATAAGTACTAAAGCAAGAATAAATATCAATTGATACCTTATTCTTATTCCCATTCCATATTCTTTAAATACTTCATATCTCTCATATATATAATATCCTTAGTTACAATATATTTTCCGAAGAGCATTTAAAATTCGTGGTATATTTTTTTATATCTTGTTGTTTGTGTTACCATTTTCGTGTGTCATTTTGTGGGTGGGGACAGACGACGGTATACGGACGAAGGGGTTAGTCCGTTCTTCTGGCCGTGTCTCTGGGCCATCCGTGTGGTTTCTGGCCCCTTCAACCCGCTCTGCTACCTAGCTTCCCGTTCCGTTCCATTCCGATCCGTTCGTGGCTGTCGTCTGCTGCTCTACTTGACAATTACCTTCGGTACATGTGTTGCTCCATTGCCGACGCTCGCTTCTTTCTTTACTTTCTAAATATTTTGCTTGGGCTTTCCAGGCCCAGGCACGGAGTCAGAGGCCAAAACTAAAACACTCTTGTGCGGAGACAAGACCTTTTTGTTTTTCCTAATGTGTCGTTGTTTTCTTTTTTAATTGAATGACAGGCAGTCCCGACCAGGGGGGGCGGTGTGTGGGAGGAACAAACAGAAACGGAAGGGGATTGCTGCTCATTTATTAATGCAATTAGCATATGCATCTGTATCTGCTGCTGGATCTCGGGCTCTAGCTGTATCTGTAGCTGTATCTATGGCTATATCTCTGCCTGTGTCTGCATCTGCTGCATCTACGAGAGAGTAGAAAGAGTTTTGTGGTAGCCAAAAGTGGCACACTGAGTGAGATAAGATTAGATTGGGTTAAGTTTTTGTCTATATCTCTGCATCTGTATCTGCATCTGCCCCATTACGAAATCCTGGGCCCGGGGGCTGCCCAAATATTGACTGGTCTTGCCCAACTCCAAAGCGATAAGCCAGATGCCGTGCCAGTCTCCACTTAACACTGGTGTAGAACCGAAAGAATGTTTAGAGCCAGTTCTCCCGATTAGCCCTCAACGTTCACCCAATTTCGCAATTGACATCCAAGTGCTTTCCTAGAAAAAGAACAAAAAAAAAATACACACACAGTTGCTGAAAAGTGCAACCAAAGGGTCTTAGCCAACTCGTCGATTTGCATGTTGGCCCGTACAAATCCAGTTAAATAGGCAAATTAGTGGGTCCAATTATCGTGCACTCCTTGGCCGGGCCTAGATACCACACCACACCACACACACACACTCGCCCAGCCATATGGAACACGGTATATGGGGCACACTGTACTACGGTGGACACGCAAGGAGTCAGCCGTCCGCACGGGAAATCCCCGCGGACATGCGAGCGACAACACGGGAAGTTTTCCGTGGGAAAGTTTTTGAGTAAATTGCTGAAATGGTTGGAAATAATATAACCTTTTTTGAGGTTTTTAGAATCTATTTATTAAGCTGATCATTTAGCGGAACAACTGTGACTCCTTGAAGCTCATTAAAGGTCCTATTTTTTAACTAACTTTGACACAAATTAATCTACCATTTTTAATTAAATTTCCTGCTTAGAACCACGCATAAACCCTGCCTTCGTGGAGCACACATGGAGTACATTACTTAAGGCTTGACAAAGTGCCAATAACTTTTGGCTTAAATCGACGTCGCAGCCTTTTTGCTGACCGCCTTGGCTCTATATCCATTACGAAGCCTAGTTCCCACCATAACGGCAAAGGCGGGGTAAAAGTGCCGCGGAAAAGTCGGGGGAAAATTCGCATGCCCTGCTCGTAAGTTATGTCATGTTAGCAGTTGATTTTGAGCCTGACTCGCTCGACAGGCGATGTCGTCGCCCCGAGTTGCGTGTCAAAAGTGTACCGCACTCTCGGCCCAGGGAAAACCTCCCGGCTAGCTGGAGAGAGATTAAAAAGTGCGCTGCTCAAACAAGCCTAAGCTAACGGCATTATTGATATAAATTGTAAGAACTTCCCGAGGCCGGTAATTCTGCGGCCAACTAGAAACCCGGGCTAACTTCATTGGCCGGGCCAAAGGAGAACGCCAAAGAGAACCTTTCAATGGCCCATAAATATTTATGGAGCAAGGCCGGCGATTTCCTTTCATGATCTTGCGAGGGCGACATAATAGCCTTTTTGCGAAAGGAGCACTGTGAAAAAACAGAGCTATTAAAAGGGTGGATTCCTTTAAGAAGCCGTTGTATATGATTAAATCTTATTAAAACAATCAATCGTTATATAGTCCTTCCTGTCAAATAGAGTGACATAAGGATTGCCTGTCTTTATTTTCAAGGAGTTGTTCATACTTAAAGTCAAGGAACTATTTAAATAATACGGCTGCAGAGTTGTTTTTTTTATATTTTATTTATTTTATTTAATGATTTTGTACTCCTGTAATGATGTAAACTCCTTTCAAATTTCTTTCAGTGAACGAACGGCAGCTGAGATTTGCATTTTGTAAATTGGATTATCAAACACTTTATCCGGGGAGACCAGAGACCACTTCAAAGGAAGCCAGCCTTCTCGGGTTACCCATCCGCTATCAACTTCCGATAGGCTCGGACATTTCACGGCTAGTTTGAGCTGGGACAGCAAACAGAAATCAAATGTCTCGCTGCCTGTGATTTTCCGCATCGCCGAAGGGCGACCAAGGAGGCCATCTCAGGATGGCAAACAACATCTCAAGGGCCCGCGACGCACACAGGATGCAACTGCAACTGCAACTGGCGCCTGCCCGACGACACTCTTCGACTGGGAAAACTCCTCGACGAGCCGGATGTGCGGCATGGAAATCCAAACAAGTGCAGCGCCAGCTGCTCCCTCTCAAGTGGCCCAGATAGAGGCGGAAAATTAAGATATCAGCGACGCTTTATGGGCTCAGAGCCCCGGGAAAACCCATTCATATCGGCGGACCGACCGATCACAGCCCGCACAGTGGCATCGCTCACCTTTGTCGGCGCAGACAGCAATGGGAAATGGGGGGAGCATCCAGACCAAGACAAGCACATAAAAGGCATCATCTAATCGCCACTTTCTGTCACATTGATGATAAAATTTGGGTCAACTTTTAGTGGTAGCACCTTCTTCTCCGGCAGCACTCCCGTATCTGCAGCTATCCTTGCGATAGCTTGCACTTACCCGACTTCGTTTTATGTCTAATGGCCTCCGAGGCTACCAGTTTTTTTGTGTTTTGTGTGTGTTTTTATGTGTCCTCCTTGGTGCCTCTCTTGGTTCTTCGCCTTCAGTCCCTTGAGTTGCCGGCGATAATAAAAGCAGAGGCACGGCTTAGAAGTACAAAGTCTGAAAGCAAGTCGGGGCATATCCTTTTTTATGCTGCGGTTATTGTAATTTCTCCCAGCTACACTGAGCGGACGCGGACTGAGGCCTGAGCTGATGCGGTGCGATATGCAAATTTCACTTGGGAGCAGGCATTAAAGAGGAGTCTCTGGCTTAGAGGGGGAGAAATGGGATATTTTTAATTTAATGGGAAGGTGAATCATGAAAGGAAGGGAAAGGGTCTTGACTAGCTAAGCAACTTTTATAATTTAGAAATGTTAAGATCGTTTTATAGGATTTTATTTGAATAAATATTAAATAAAACAGCTCGAAACAAGTTAAATTTTAAAATATATTCCTATTTCTAATGCCAGTTTTAAGGCATTATAATTACAACACATTTCTTTATGTGCACTATGCTCTAGAAGGCGGGTTTCTGCAGCAGATAAATGCAACACTTTCTGCTCGACGATGCATAAAAAAGGTCCAACCGCACACACACACACAACACACACTCACTGACACCGCAGCTAACGGGGTAAACTCTTTCACAAAGTGTTTTTTATGGCAATGGCCAATTGCATTTGGCCGCCCTGCCCCTGCAGGGGCAAGGGATACAGATACAGCTACAGATACATTTACACTTACTGCCTTGCAGATGCAGATACAGGTAGGCGTTGACGTTGGCTCACACGCGAGTGAGCCGCGGCCCGCGTCCAAAACAGCTGTAAAGACAGAAATTTCATATCAATTGACATTTGGCGGGGGTCGTAAAAGGCTAAAATTAACTCCGGGCCAAAGCGGCACTCAACTAACGCATGTGGCGCTGTTTTATGGCTTTCCAATGGCTGCCCATGGCGATAGATAGTGCCTCTAAAATGCCGGGACTCGAAAGGTTTGTATACGCCAAGCCGCCTTGATAAAATGTTAATTGGTTCAATATTTCGGGGCTCCAAAAATAGCACCGAATGGGCCAGAAATAGATGAATGATTCGGCAAGTATGGCGGTGATATATTCAAATACTTGTAATTTTCAACAAAAAAATTACCAAGCCGCAACTGTGTGAAGTGCGCTCGAAAACAATGGCTGATGGCGGGCCATTCGTGATTGGCATAATTTTAAGTGGAGTTCTCTTTCATTTTTCGTATATTATATTTTGCACTCGGCGGCTCTGCTGTTGTTTTCCAAGGTGTGAAAATAATTGAAAACATGAGCGAGTCGCAGCCTCTCAAGGCCGAATTTAATGAAACACCTACCTGCAGGCAGAAATTATGAGCCATCATCTGTCGCCGGCCCGAAGCCGTTGAAATTAATTGCAATTTACGATGACGTTTCAACAAAAACAAGCTCTGGGAAAAGCGAGCGCTTCGGCCAAACAAAACAAAAGCTAAAGCCAGGCCCAGAGCCCCTCAATAAAGTTAATAAAAAAGAGAAGCCCAGAGACACAGAGTCACAGAGCCACAAACACACAAAACTGTGCCATTCAAGTGAGCTGGCAACAAAACTACGCAGGTAAGCACAATAAACGTGCAGCTCTTAATTAAGTCATGGACGGGAGCTGGAAGTGGGCTTCGAGTGGTCCAAAAACAAAGCGAAACCCGGGAGAGATGAATAATATTTATTGTACAATATATGTGAAGTGGCCAGGAATGGGCCCGCCTCCAACTCCGCAGCTCCTCAGCTCATCTCCGCTGGATTCCCAGCGGTAGCGATGATCGCCCTCAAGTGTAACGAAAATATTGAAATGAAATTGTCAAGAGAGAAGCAGAGTTGGCCAAGACCGGGCAGAGATTGATAGTGAAAGCGTGTGGATACCGAGGAGAATGCAGCCAGCAAATAATCACGTACACAGAGAAAAGAAGAGCTTGCTAGGTAATCAATGAATTACCTTTCTCTGTGGATAATATTCAAGGAATTTTAAATCTTAAGCAAGAGATTTTCCAACTGAAAGTTACTCATTGATCCTATATCTTTATATCTCTTTATATCCTTATTGTTATTGGGTTTTATCCAGAGATCCAGTTTATATAAGATCGTTAATATAAACTTTATTTCTTTAAATGAATCGCATTGAATGCAAAGTAAAAGCTGGCAGCAGGTGTGATGAGCAGCGAGTGATTAGTGCTCGCCATTCAATGCCTTTGCGGATCCAGTTTACATAAGATTCTCCTGTCAACTGGCTGGGTGCGGTCTTCGGCCTTTGAAAAACCCGATCACAATGATCCCACCGCCCTGCAGTCCCCCTGCTCGATATTAAAAAATCAATCAGGCCCCGGTTGTCTGGCCTCTTTGTGGCGTCTACGCCTCGCCAACTCTGCTGGAATGGGACTCGAGGAACTGGAGCTGGAGCTGGAGCTGGGAGCGATACTTGCACTCGTACTTCCCACTCTCGCCAGACACCAAGTGTGAAATTTGCTGTAAACCACAAGAAACATATTAAAAAAAAATAAAACAGCAAAAACCAAAAAGAAAAAAATTGAGAAAAAGGCGAAACGAAAATACTACAAAAGGCGACGGAGGCTGGCGGGGAGCTGAGTGTGTGGAGGCGACTCTTTGAACACAACTTGATTACTGGCTCATTTAGTTTCATTTAAGCCAAAAGAGTCTGGCGTCGGAAGAAAAAATACGTTGTAAAAACGGAAAATACAAAATACAAAATCCGAAATACAACAACAATTGCCATCATGCTCTGCGGCTGTTGGCCAAATGAGAGCGTTTTGTGCGCTGGCCGTGTGGTAAAACAAGTTAAGCAGAATGGCAATAAACGGCGACACAAGCAACTAAATTTGCCACAAATACCTGCATATCCCGGCGATCGGATTTCACATGTGGCGTTATTTTACGATATTGTCTCAATCAGGCTCAGCGATCCTGAGCTCAGCTGAGTCTTTAGCCGAAACCCAAGCCGCAGCCAGGAAGAGCGCTAATCGAAGATTTCGATTAAGACAAATTAAGGAGCATATTAAAAAAGCAACAAATAAGCAAGAAAATAAAAGAAACAGTGCATAAAATCAAAAATTTATTCATTTAAGTGCAATCTTTCCGGATTTCGTCATTGTTTTGAGTGAGATTTTTAGCAAAACAAATTTAAAGACAAGACAAACCATAAAATATCTGTATTCCTCGAAATATCTTTCTTACCACTGTAAGTGATAAATTACATTTTGAGACATTTTATGATTAAATAAACATGAATATTAATGTAAAACTACATATCAAACATTAAGTTCATCATCAATATTGATTTAATCTCACAAATTTATACCCCGTAAATAATAAAATAATCCAAAATAATTATTTAATTCATTTCACTTCCTGAAATCTTTCCAAATCGAGGCAGAAAGGCTGCAAATCGCCGGCGATAGTGTAAAATGTCAGGCATTTGAGGCTATTCAGCCAACAGATACACAACAAGCGAGTTACAGATACAAGATACATAATTGCTGAAACAGAAAACGGAAAACCTGCCGCTGAGCAGAGAGTGTCAATGACAGCAAGCTGAGTCCGAGAGAGAGAGAGAGAGAGTTCCAACTCTTGCTCTCCCAAGAGAGTTGCTGAGAGAGAACCAGTGCAAGTGTATTAGTGGGCAGAGCACGCACACAAGCAAACCAAAGATCGCAGCGGAAATCGTGCAAGCGAGAGAAAAGATACAAAACCGGAAAGAGCGAAAAAGATGGATCCTCTTTGAGAGAGCCAGAGAGCGGGAGAGCATTTTTCTATCTAAGGATTGGTAAGGGCAGAGAGTGGTTTCCATTGGTATTGGTGACATTTCCCCTCCCGAAGAGAGTGAGAGAAACAGATCCGTCTCTCTGGTATCTCTCAGATGCGGCTACCTGCTAAAGTATCTTGCGGATAGCGATAGACCCTTTTGAGAATGTGGGCTTAGTTGAGGCTTAGACAGCCCATTCTAAACTGTTTGCTCAAACAACAAGCGATCTCGCGTGTGTTTTTTTTAGATGCTGAAAAATGTTTTTACTTTTACCATTTTTCCACAGATTTTTGGCAATTAGTTGGGCCTGTAAAAACAGTTTTGCGTCCCCCGTAAAATTCCTGCGAACTGCTGCAAGTTCCCGGTTGCCCTGTGTAAGCTGTACAAATAAATCGAAATTATAGACCAATTTATAAACATGAGTCGCCGAAGATCGTTCGTGTGCCTAACGAAGGGTTCTGCTCGAGCCGCTGAACCCCTTTGAATCAGCTCAGCATCGATCGCTTATTTTATTTTCTTTGCTGTTATTTTTGGTTATTTTGCTGGTATCTCTTTTTTTTTGGGGCCCTCTAAAGTGGGTATTAGCAAAATGCTGAAAAATTGCGACCCCGAAAACGAAACGAAACGGAATGAAATGAAATCTTTAGCACAAAACGCCGAAAGAGGCTGACAATTAGAATTGTCTGGCTGGTTTTTTATGTTTAGCCATGATTATGGGTTGTGCTCTGTGGCATTTTGGCTGAGCAACGTGAATTGGTCTTTTTCCTCACTTTTCGACCGCTCTTTTTTTTTCGACGGATTTTTTTCCGCCAACTCAGTGGTTTTTGTGCTTTCGGTTTATAAAATTATAAAAATATTTAAATTACTCATAAGTAGTTAGGAAGTTGGATAAATATGGCTGGGTATGCAAATCTTTTTTGGCTTGTGAAATGCTTTCGAGGTGAATGCACCGGAAAAAAATCAAATTATATTATGCTTTATAATAAAAGTATATTTCATAAAAATATCTTTATATTTCAGATATTATTATGAGATTAATTACCATGTTACTTAAGATGTCACTGTCGTATCCTAAAACCCAACTTCAAAAAGAACAAATCGTATGGAATTTGAGGGAATTTGTATTCTCAACTTCGCAAGCCGAAATCTCCACTCAAGCAGGTAGCCAAAAACGTGGCCATACGTTTTCTAAGTGAGAAAGACACATGGCTCTGGGCGCATAAATCAAACCGACCAATAAATATTTGCGGCCAAGATTCTCCGCAGCCGCAGAGCCGTAAACGCGTAATTAACCCCATTCTCCGCCCCAAGGAGCGGAGAAATATGGCGCAAGAGTTAATGCACATTAAAGCTCATATATCAACCCCTACACAGATCGGCAGAACGGGGCGGTTGTGGCCACAATAGGCGGCCTTTGAAGACGCCACTCCACTCCACTCTACTCCGACGAAGCTAAGCGGCCGCCGAGCACAATGCAGCAAAAGTATCTTTAAGATGCACTTGAGCGGTCGTCGGCATCCCGGTCGTTACTCACAATATATGGAATATTCCGCCGCTGCTGCCACCACCGATGGGTATATAAATACGTACGTATTTTATAAAATATCGCATGGCATATAAAAATGCCTGGCATTGTTTCAGCATCGACGTGTGGGCGCATTACTGAGCCCGCATATCAAATGAGTCCTGAGCCCGAGACACACACAAAACAACAGCGAAGCGAAGGCATCGGCAATAGCAAATCACACTATCGAACAAGAGTTTTGTAGCTTCAGGAATGCCGAGCGGACAGGCAAATGATTGCATCGCCCAAGATTATTACTGATGGGAGCTGCGAGATACCAGAGATAGAATCTATCTTTGCCTAAAATAAATTAGTCAAGAATGTATCTGGGAAGGGAAATATGAAATGAATGGGAAAAGGTAAATAAATTAAATTCAGAAATGGAATTTATAATATGTCAATAAACAAAAGTTGATTCGAACGGGGAGTGTATAAGGAATTAATAAACAAACCTTCACTTTCAAGGAATATTATTAATAAAGTGCATTTACTTGTTATTATTCAAGAGAGATTTTAATCTTAAATATTTTCCTTGAAACTGACCCACATTCCCGTTTCTTCCTTTATTTACTTCCCTTAACAGAAAGCTCCTCGTTTTCCCACTACATTTCGTTAAATAAAGTCCCGCAAAGAAGAAAATTACTGAGCAGGTATTCGAGATATGTGGAGAGTCGGAAAAATGCAATTTGTTGCCCAGTTTAACCGACGTGGAGGCGGCAATAATGTAATGCAAGTGCGCCTGACAGCTGCCAGCCGGATGACTCCTCCACGAAGGAGTTGCAGCATCCACTGGCTGTCACACGCACTTTCCACTCGGCCATATAGTTGGATATAGCCAGGCATACTATATATATCCATAATCCCCATACATATCTCCATTGATGGCTGCAAGCCGCAGTTCATTCATTTAAGCTGCTCCCGCAATGATATTCATAACTGGCGGCGGGTTGGGGCAACACTACTACTGCGCTACGGCAATTTTCTATTTCACCAAAAGATTATGAAAATTTTGGCCTAAAAATCGGAGCTGCATTCGGATTTGGATTCGCAACAGCAGCAGTGGCAGCAGCATAGCAGCGGCGCAGCAAAATGGAAAATAACTGAAATCACAAAACAAACTCGGTGCGCAAACATAAATTATGCATTACAAACGTGCTTCTGACCCATTGCCATTTTCTAATTCAATTAAAATGGTTTTTGTTTCTCTTGGCTGCCTGGCAGCCTGCCGGCATTTGAATACGATTTCCCAAGGAGCCACGAGGAGCGGAAAAGTTTTTGGGAAAACGCCGCTGGGAAAGTTGGAGCATCGCATCGCATCGCATCCAGGCAGCCAGACACTAATTTGACATAGTTATGCGAGTCGAAATGAAAGCTGCAATGAGGATTTTGGCCGTGGCCAACGCGCCGTATGAATAATATTTAAGTTGGCCTCTGCGGTTGTTGTTTCCCTGCCACAAACACTGCCACTGCAACAGTCACTGCCACTGCCCCTGTTACTGCAGCAAACATACATTAGGCCCACTTTTATGGAGGCCTCCTTTCTGCCAAAAGACAATTTCTGTAAGGCAGGTACGCGAAATGGCTGTAAAGTCAGGGAGACAGGTCAGTGATCAATAAACACAAACTCATTTGGCAAGCCAAGTTAATGAACAGAGTCAACAGTTTACTTTTGGCATTACTATTATTTTCGCCACACTTGGCAATTACTTTGTTAGTTATGTCGGCCACATTCTGGCCAAAGACACGAAAAGGGTCGACGACACTCGTATGACACAGTCAGCTACAAAGTTGCCGGCACATGTCGAGTTAATGAAATTTAAAAATTCATAAAATATTCGCACCACCAGGCAGAGGCAGAGGCAGAGTAAGAACTGCTCGAGCAACGGCCACAGCAGCAAGTGTAACTCAATTAATTAATAACAATATACCAACAGAGGCAGCCGTAGCAGGCAGCACCAGCAGCAGTAGCATTAACAAGAACAACAAACAAAATAATTAAGTAACAAAAGTTTCATATTTGCAGCGCCGCAAAAACAAGAAGGAAACGGGAACGGGAACGGGACAAAAACGCAGCAACAGGAGCAACAGGAGCAACACGACTAAAAACGTACAAACAGGAGCAGCATCGGAGTGGCAAAGCCGGGTAAAGTTTGCCCCGTTTTCGGGGGGGCAGCCGTAAGTTGTTGTTTCTCTTGGCGGAAAGTTTTTTAATGTAATTTTAAGTGGCATAAGTCGGCAGCCGAAAAAGCCAGTCGCTCGTCAGGTGATGGGAATAGAGCGGCGAAATTAGAGCAGCGAACCCAAGTGACACCGAAGGAGCAGTGCTCCTCTGGGAGTCCAGACCTGGCCTAATAGTGGCGTTCAAACTGTAGCTGCTGCAGCATGCTGCGGCATGCAACAATCATATGCGGCAATATTTATGGCCAGGCGGTGCAGTAGCAGCGAGTAAATAAACCTGAAAATTATGATGAAGCCCCGGCGATGGCCATAAAGACCGGCAACAAGTTTCGCCGAACTCGAAGCTCCAAGTCGGAGGCTGTGAGTGCCAAATGTGCATGTAAGAAATATAATTTTAGCACTTAAAACTGAGGCGACATAAAAAGGCGAAACAAGCAAACAACCCATAACGGCGTTTTCAATTCTCAAAAAATCAACTTATACCGCCGCACCACCCCGAAAACATAGGAAAAACTAATGGAAAAACTAGCGCTGCATATCGAACTCCCACTCGGAGGGAGCACAAAAATGCTGGCAGTCAAATATTGCTAAAATATATTTAGCATACGACAATAGACTGGCTATTTTATGGCCGAGAAACACTCCAGAGAACCGCACTTAGCGCTGGCGTGTTCCGGCCAAACGGAAAAACAGAGCTAACAGAGCTTGCAACAGTGGCAGGAGCAGGAGCTGGAGCAGCAGCAACATCAGCAGCTGTTAAGAGCCCAGTGGCATGCAACACGCTGAAGCCGAGGCAGCAAAACATACACTATTCTATCCCCACACTGCACGAGTCCGAGTACATGTGCAACACCACACATCGCCTTGCAACACGAACGGAGCCTCTTCCTCGGAGAGCCTCCACTCGTGGCGAGAGGGGGCTTTTTGGGGCAGGGGTGAAATGTTGCCAGCCAGCAGCAGCCTGTTGCCTGTTTGCCGGCTCTATGTTAGTTAACCCTACGAAGGATAAAGGTCCTTAAAATCGAATAATACTAATAAAATATTATTAAAGTTTAAGTCTTTTTATAATGCCTAAGACTGATTGCAGTCTGATTACAGAAAAATTATAAAAACAGGTTGAACTTCAAGTCCTTGATTTTATATAAAATAATACTTAAGTAGCTCTAAGGGAGATGCCTTTATTTCACAAATAATCTCTTATTATTATTATTATTATTATTAAATTACGTTAATATCACCCAATTCTTTTGTAGGTTCTTTAAGTGAGCTTCATTTGGTTTAGGTTTAAAAGTTTACATTTAGCTGTTAGAAAATTTATTTAAGTAATGTTTAAAGAAAAAGGGGTCATTAGGAAAGGTATTAAAATGTATAAAAAGTAAGCTTTTTTCCAATTTTAGTCAATATTATTCCCTTATTATACATATTTTCCCTTATTATACATATTTTAATGATTATTTAGTTAAATTTAATATTAATATTCTTTTTAAATACATATGCATAGTATTGTAGCATCCTAATATAAATATAACTATGTTTTCTAAGTTAAAAACATTTTATTTATATTTTTTAATATACAAAATCTCTAAATAAATTCATAGCAATGTTTTCTAAGACCCAATAAAAATAAAATCCCATAAACAGCTCTATAGTTATTAGCTTTAATTACGAATTGCTGTGATTTAGCACCGTCGCGAGTGAGTTATCTCCGATTAGCGGGTATTTCAGACGGCTAATTGAGCCGCTTAGCGAATTCAGCAGTAAATGGCCACTTGTGGAGCTGCTAATAAGACGCGGGCAGCGTCGCTGATTAAGTTTATTCGCTCGGATGCTGGCTGATAAGCAGTAACCCCGCGAATGAACCCAGAATTGTTTCAGTGCCAGAGAGAGCGAGGGAGCAGCGTAGGGTTAAGGCTAGCCGCTGTGTTGCCGGCTCTCCTCATGTGTGTGTGCAACATTTCCCCTACTTTCGGCGAGAGCGAGAGAGAATAGAACACCAACGCTCTCTCGCTCGTGTGTGTGCGAACACATGCAGGCAGGAAATGCAATGCCGCCATGATAGCAGGCAGCAGCAGCAGCAGCAGCAGCATGGCAGCGGAGAGAGCGGCAGCGCAGCGGCGTCGCCATGCATGTGAGCGCGCGAGAGTGCATGCACATGCACGCTGCTGCTGCTGCTGCTGTTGCTGCTGCTGGCACTGTCTGTCTGCTGCGCTCTGCTCGCTGCCTGCTGTGTGTTCGACGTGTCGGTGTGTGCGTCCGTGTGCCGCTGCCGGCGTCGCGCTGCGTCGTCGTGGCGGCGTCGTCGTGGCTTCACATTTTCAACGAGCCAACGGAGTCGCCCAGCAAACTTTCAGATTCAGATACATTTGAAGCGCGAGGCGGTAAACATGTTTTGAGGAAACGAGCTCCCGAAACGAACGAACAACTCGAATCGCAGTCGAAGTCGAAGTCGAAGTCGAACGAAATCGTGCAAGTGTTTGTTGAAAGCCAAACGAAATCAGAATCAGAATTACACAAAAATAAAATAAGAATCGCTTCAAGAAACGCAACAGTGAAAATCGCTAAGTGTCGCTGCTCGCCGCCAAACACGCAACAGGATTACGGTACATTGTGAATAAAAAGCAGTAAAAAGCGATCGAAAAGCGAAAAATGAAAACCAGAAAGTGACCAACTCGTAACTCAATCCGCACAGCCCCAAAGCCAAAATATAACTAGAGTAATTAACCCAACCACACAAGAGTAACCATCGACATGGAGCTCCTGTCCAGCGCCGCCCGCCTGTTGCTCCTGCTCGCCAGCCTCGCCTGCCTCGCCGTGACTGCGCATGCGCAGCAGTGCACCTGGGAGTACGGCACCAGCACCATGGACATCCGCTGCAGCGTTCGCGCCTTGGAGGCGTCTGGCACGCCCCTGGACCTCCAGCTGGCCGAGTCCGCCAGCCACTTGGAGCTGCAGTGCAGCGAGGAGCTGCTGCACGGCAGCGAGCTGGCCCCGGGCATGTTCCGGCACCTGCAGAAGCTGGCGGAGCTGCGGATCGAGGCCTGCAAGCTGCAGCGCATCCCGGCCAGCGCCTTCGAGGGCATGATGTCCCTGAAGCGCCTGCAGGTGGAGACGCACAACGCAGTGTGGGGGCCGGTGAAGAGCCTGGAGCTGCACTCGCAGTCGTTCCAGGGCCTCAAGGAGCTCACCGAGCTGCATCTGGGCGACAACAACATCCGCCAGCTGCCCGAGGGCGTGTGGTGCGCGATGCCCAGCCTCCAGTTGCTCAATCTCACCCAGAACCGGATCCGTTCCGCCGAGTACCTAGGTTTCTCCGAGAAGCTGTGCGCCGGATCTGCCCTGAGCAATGCCAACGGAGCCGCCAGCGGGGGATCCGAGCTGCAGACACTGGACGTGTCTTTCAACGAGCTGCGATCGCTGCCCGACGCCTGGGGAGCATCCCGGCTGCGTCGTCTCCAGACCCTGAGCCTGCAGCACAACAACATCACCACCTTGGCGCCCAATGCCCTGGCTGGACTCAGTTCCCTGCGCGTCCTGAACATCTCCTACAACCACTTGGAATCGCTGCCATCGGAGGCCTTTGCCGGTAATAAGGAGCTGCGAGAGCTTCATCTGCAGGGCAACGATCTGTACGATCTGCCCAAGGGACTGCTCCATCGGCTGGAGCAGCTGCTTGTGCTGGACCTGAGTGGCAACCAGCTGACCAGCCACCACGTGGACAACAGCACCTTCGCCGGCCTGATCCGCCTGATCGTGCTGAATCTGTCCAACAATGCGCTCACCCGCATCGGTGCCAAGACCTTCAAGGAGCTGTACTTCCTGCAGATCCTCGACATGCGCAACAACTCCATTGGCCACATCGAGGACGGAGCCTTCCTGCCGCTGTACAACCTGCACACCCTCAACCTGGCCGAGAACCGACTCCACACGCTGGACAACCGCATCTTCAACGGCCTGTACGTGCTCACGAAGCTCACGCTGAACAACAACCTCGTGAGCATCGTGGAGATGCAGGCCTTCCGCAACTGCTCCGATCTCAAGGAGCTGGATCTCAGCTCCAATCAGCTGACCGAAGTCCCAGTGGCCGTGCAGGATCTGAGCATGCTGAAGACGCTCGATCTGGGCGAGAACCTGATCACCGACTTCCCCAACAACACGTTCCGCAACCTCAACCAGCTGACGGGACTGCGGCTGATCGACAACCGGATTGGTAACATCACCAAGGGCATGTTCCAGGACCTGCCCCGCCTGAGTGTGCTCAACCTGGCCAAGAACCGCATCCAGAGCATCGAGCGCGGTGCCTTTGATAAGAACAGTGAGATCGAGGCTATTCGCCTGGACAAGAACTTCCTCACCGACATCAACGGCATCTTCGCCACACTGGCCTCCCTGCTGTGGCTGAATCTGTCGGAGAACCACCTGGTGTGGTTCGACTACGCCTTCATCCCCTCGAACCTCAAGTGGCTGGACATCCACGGCAACTACATCGAAGCCCTGGGCAACTACTACAAGCTGCAGGAGGAGATCCGGGTGACGACGCTGGATGCCTCGCACAACCGCATCACCGAAATCGGAGCCATGTCGGTGCCCAATTCGATCGAGCTGCTGTTCATCAACAACAACATCATTGGCCAGATCCAGGCCAATACCTTTGTGGACAAGACACGTCTGGCCCGCGTTGATCTTTACGCAAATGTGCTCTCAAAGATCTCGCTGAACGCCCTCCGCGTGGCCCCCGTCTCGGCGGAGAAGCCGGTGCCGGAGTTCTACCTGGGCGGCAATCCCTTTGAGTGCGACTGCTCCATGGAGTGGCTGCAGAGGATCAACAACCTGACCACTCGCCAGCATCCCCACGTGGTGGATCTGGGCAACATCGAGTGCCTGATGCCACACAGCCGGAGCGCTCCCTTGAGGCCCCTGGCCTCCCTTTCGGCCTCGGACTTTGTCTGCAAGTACGAGAGCCACTGCCCGCCGACCTGCCACTGCTGCGAGTACGAGCAGTGCGAGTGTGAGGTGATCTGCCCCGGCAACTGCAGCTGCTTTCATGACGCCACCTGGGCCACCAACATTGTGGACTGCGGACGCCAGGATCTGGCCTCGCTTCCCTCCCGCATCCCCCTGGACGTGAGCGACCTGTATTTGGACGGCAACAACATGCCCGAGCTGGAGGTGGGTCACCTGGTGGGTCGCCGTAATCTGCGCGCCCTCTACCTGAACGCCTCCAACCTGATGACCCTGCAGAACGGCAGCCTGGCCCAGCTGGTCAACCTGCGCGTGCTTCACCTGGAGAACAACAAGCTGACCACCCTGGAGGGCACCGAGTTCCGCTCGCTGGGCCTGCTGCGTGAGCTGTACCTGCACAACAATATGCTCACCCACATCTCGAACGCCACCTTCGAGCCCCTGGTCTCACTGGAAGTGCTCCGTCTGGACAACAATCGCCTGAGCTCGCTGCCCAACTTGCAGTACCGTCACAGCCTCCAGGGTCTGACTCTGGGCAGGAATGCCTGGTCATGCCGCTGCCAACAGCTGCGTGAACTGGCCCAGTTCGTCTCCGACAATGCCATGGTGGTGCGCGACGCCCAGGATATCTACTGCCTGGATGCCGGCATCAAGCGGGAGCTGGAGCTAATCGGCAACCTGGCCAATGGACCCGATTGCTCGGAGCTGCTCGACGCTAGTGCCAGCAATATCAGTTCTTCCCAGGATTTGGCTGGCGGCTATAGGCTGCCCCTGCTCGCCGCCGTGCTGGTCCTCATCTTCCTGGTGGTCGTCCTCATCATTGTCTTCGTGTTCCGCGAGAGCGTGCGCATGTGGCTCTTTGCCCACTACGGAGTCCGAGTCTGCGAGCCTCGCTTTGAGGATGCCGGCAAGCTGTACGACGCCATTATCCTGCACTCGGAGAAGGACTACGAGTTTGTGTGCCGCAACATTGCCGCCGAGCTGGAGCACGGTCGTCCCCCCTTCCGTCTCTGCATTCAGCAACGCGATCTGCCACCGCAAGCCTCGCACCTGCAGCTGGTTGAGGGTGCCCGCGCCTCCAGGAAGATCATCCTGGTGCTGACCCGCAACCTGCTGGCCACCGAGTGGAACCGTGTGGAGTTCCGCAACGCCTTCCATGAGTCCCTGCGTGGCCTGGCCCAGAAACTGGTGATCATCGAGGAGACGAGCGTGTCCGCCGAAGCCGAGGATGTGGCCGAGCTGTCGCCGTACCTCAAGTCGGTGCCCTCAAACCGCCTGCTCACCTGCGATCGCTACTTCTGGGAGAAGCTCCGCTATGCCATCCCCATTGAGCTGTCGCCCCGAGGCAACAACTACACCCTGGATCACCACGAGCGTTTCAAGCAGCCGGTCTCGCCGGGCATGATCTTCCGCCAGGCTCCCCCGCCACCGGCCTACTACTGCACCGAGGATATGGAGGCCAACTATAGCTCAGCGACTACGGCCACGCCATCGCCGCGACCCACGCGTCCCGGTGGTGCTGCCCGCATCGTGGACTCCATGCCCATGCCCATGCGCCCGCCCTCGGAGCACATCTACCACAGCATCGAGTCGGAGTACAGTGCGTACGATCAGCATGAGGCGCTCTCCATGATACCCACGGGCATGATGCACCACCAGCAGCAGCAGCAGTTGCGTCTCCACCAGCAGCAGCAGCAGCAGCAACAGCATCAGCAGCAGCGCCTGCTCCAGCCGCAGTTCCGGGCGATGCCCCAGCAGGCCATCCCCATGCCGGTGGTGGCCTCCGCCCCGGTGCATCTGAGGAGCGGAAGCGGCCTGAGCCAGGCCAGCACCAGCACGCAGTCAACGGCGCAGGCCTCCACCTCCGCCGCCGCAGCCCAGCAGCAGCAGCAGCAGCAGCAACAGGCAGCTGGCGGTGGCGAGTCAGCCAATAAGAACGGCCAGGCCTTCCTGGTGTAAGCTCCGCCTCGAACAGGATCTAGTGCGCAGGAGCGGCCATCTTGAAGCTGGTCGCTTGCTGGCGCACAGGGAACAGGACAAGGAACTGAGCGAAAAACAGGACTCGCACACACGCACACAACGTAAACACACACACCGCGCACATCCAAAACAAAAAGACTTTTCGTAGGCATTTCCTTGAGGACAGCAGCCACAGCGCCCAGCAGATATTTATATATATATATATATATACATATAGACTATGATGTTTTTTTCGGTGCATTTCGCCTTTGGTGTTCACGTGTTGCCCATGTCGATGTTGTTGCCGTTGATGTTGATGTTAGCACACACTCGGGGGCGGAGACACGCCCGCACATTCGTATAGGAGCATATAGGACTACATTATTACAATCTAATTAACGTAAACGTAACGTAAACGTAAACGAAAGCGTAAACGTAAACGTAAACAAACAATTACTAGAAATGTTGCAAAAACACTTTCAAATTCAATGTGATATATTAATTAACTATAATTAATGTGTAATGCATAGGCCTATGTAGTAGTTCTAGCCAGGCGTACAGAACGTAAACCTAAAACTAAACTAAACTATTGTTAACTAAGCCTAACCTAACCTAATGATAGCACACACATTCGTTCGCATTCATAATCCTAAGCTACACGAAACAATAACTAATTGGAAGTATGATAAACCTACGGTAACTGTATATAGAACAATCGCAGGAGCAGCAGCATTTAGAGCACTTAATGTATTTATGTATCGTACTGTATAGAGAGGATGGAACTAAATTAATTGAATTAAATTTACTTAATGACAAATGTATTATTAAATTAATTATTACAATTACATAAAACCAGCCAGAGGAATATATCCGAGGAAATAAAATGCAAAAACATTACAAAATATTAAGAAACATTAAACAATCTATCTTCTCAATTGAGCTGGGGCGGGGACTGAGTGGGTTCTACCTCCTTGCAGCGTTTTTTATTGCAGGTTCTAGGAAGCGGGGATTAAATTAATTAAAGCACGGCTCTCGGTATGACTTTACAAAGGATCCCTGCTGGGTGACACATGCAACTGACATCGTTCCCAGGAACGTTGCACAAAGGAAAAATGAATTTATTTGTTTTCATTCAGCATTTGCATTTGCAATTGCATTGGCCGTGCCTGCAACCAGCACAAAGGTTACAATGGAAAACCTTAACTAAAAATAACTAAACAAAGGGCCAAACGCAGAGTTAATTGCTTGTAAATAATTATATATAAATAAATTAATGGAAAACGCACTCAAACAAACACTTTGCATATGCATTTGAACACACACACAATACGCACACTCGTTTATGTAAATTATTATTTGCAAAATTATAAAACAAAATTAAAATGCGGTCCAATGCGAAAATTGTATTTCACGCATTTGCTTAACTCGCCATTTGCAAATGCATAATTTTCGTGCCATTTTCCCCGCCATTTTCATGCATCGCCAGACCGCAACTCTATCATCAGCTAATATCCAAAAACAAAACAAAAAAACAAATTGTTGTGTAGAATAAATAAAACAAAAAGGGAAGGAAACAAAGCCCATAAAGTTGATTTAATTTGGAAGCATGGCCGAACAACTATATAAACGAATTAATGTTACAAACGTTTCAATTTTGCTAATTAGCTTCGATCGGCCATTAAACTTTGGCCAGAATTAAAGCCAATTTGGCTTAGTTGCTGGGACACAAAATATATATAAAATATATTGGTCAGGTCGATTATCAATGGTTATCTATAAATCAAGCCGCCATATTAATGGTTGTGGAAATAAATCTAGAAAATTAGGTCAGGTATGTGAAAGAACACAGGGCTATTAACCCAAAACTAATTCAAAGCTAACTTCAATAATTAAATAACAAATCAAAAAATCTTCAGTAAGTTTTTTTAAAACCGATTTACCTTGTATATATTATAAGATAAATTCACTAGTTTCCTTAAGCTTTAACATTGAATTTGTTCCTCGGAAATCCATTTGAAATTAATCCTTGCCATGTGCGGCCATTAAACTTTAAGTGAACCGAAAGCCAACTCGTATATGTTGGTGGCAATGGCAAAGGGGCCTGTCTTATTTATGGCCAGCGTATTGGCATGTGTCTATTTCTGGTCTAGCCCTGACACTTTTTTGGCAAAGTCAGAGTCAGAGTCGGAGTCGGAGTGGGAGCCAGCGTGAAAGCCGCAGCCAAGTCCACAGAGCCGGCAGAGCTCTTGCCAAAGTCGTGCCGCAATCGCTGGCCAAAATCGATGGATGCGCCGGGGCAAAAACAAACACAGCAATTGCATATTTTATGAGTGCAAAACTTTTTGTCATGTAATGCACTCGCACACATCCCAACCAGCCACACCACACACACATATGTATAGACCATCGATGGCAAATTAAGTATGTCAATTTGCTGGTGGAAAATGCGAAAAAAAGAGAAAAAAAAATAAATAAATAGAAAAAATAAAGAAGCACCAAAATCGCAGCTGGAAAAGCCATATCCAGAGGCAGAGCGAAAAGCAAAACAAACTAATTGAAAATCGATAAGTAGACACAACAAGGAAAATGCAGGGAAATGAAGGAAAGCCACGGCTAAAGTGGCGAATTTAATGGCAAAATGGAAAACTCACACGCGCAGATACAAAGATACACAGATACAAAGATACACATTAGCGGGTGGACAGCGGAGTTTGTTGGCTTTGGCCATTGAATATGACGGGGCCAACCCTTGACCTTTCACGTCAAAGCCATAAAAAATTGCATGCAACACATAGAGGCTAATCGGCTCAAAGAAATGTCAATAGTAATTAAACTGTCATTAATTTTGTGAGGTCAATTAAAAGAATCAAAACAATAAATATTAGTTTAATTGAAAAATAAACACATTGAAAGGCATGTTCATAAAAAAACCAATAGCAAAGGTAGTATCTGAACAGGTTTGATTAAAACAGAAACATATTTAGCTAAATAAAAGATAGTTATAAAGCTAATAGGTCTAAAAACTATCTTTTAAATTGAGAAACAAAGCTAACACTCTTAAAGCCTCAAATGTCAAACATTATTAAAGCTATATTTAACGGATCATCCCCATGCTGGGCTAGAAAACAGCTCAATCAACTCGTCTAATTTCCATCATTAATATCTTATAAGACCGCGCAACTCCTGAAATCGATTTAAAGTTTTCCCGCAGCGCACCGCCCACCCAATGTCATTAACTGCCACTCCCGAGCTGGCCAGCGAATAACGAGCAGCGTCCAGCGGCGAAGTGGAAAAAGCAAACGCTTTTGCAAAAATTGAACAATATTAAAAATGCATTTATGCAAATTTAATTGCACGGGTGTGCACTTGCATAAGCCACCAGTGCCATGGAGGAGACCCCAAAGAAATGGATAAACGCCATTAAGTTGTCGGGTCGGAGACCAAGAAAATTGATTTGTTTAATAATTAAAACATGCAAAATGCATATGTAAGGCAAATCACTTGCAACCCATAAAAGGTATTGCCCAGAACCGATATGAAACTGTTAACGTGTTTCGATTTTTTTTCTTTTTTTTTTAGCGGCCTGTCATAGAGGAATTTGCAATTAATGCCAGCTGACAGTGCACTGGATTAGCAAAGGTTGATAAATAAATAGAGTTGGGTAGGAAAATCTCTAGAATTATATGAAAATAAATCTGTAATATAATGAAGTAATACACTTGCAGGTTTTCTAAAAAGTATCAGTAAATGGGTTTTATTTTTAAATCCTATTCCTGCTTTTTAAATGTTGAAAAATTCAATTTTAATTTAAAGATATGTTCTATACTTTCTGATACTAAAACTATAGAGTTATCAACACTTATTCAAAGTTGTGGCATATGTATAACCATGTATCACCATGTAACTGACTTGTAATGAGACCCAGGGGCATCTCCGACACTATTTACTCCCTACACCAACAACAAATGTCTATATGGATTACGTATGTACGAATGTACACAAAGTCAATAGAATTTTGCAGGGCTCTCCCTCAGGGCATGAAACTAAATTTTGATTTGGCAATCTTCAATAAAAACAGGCGGTCCGGGCAAACAGACAGGGTGGCGTTTCTAAAGCGCAAACACAAATATTTATGCTTTATTAAAAACCAAAATTAATACACTAAAACAACAACGATTATGCGTGGCATACATGAAATATCGCTGTATCTACACAAACAACAACAACTCAACTCTCACCCCTTCAGGTCCGAAGGGGTTGCTTGGCTTATCGGCATTTCGGCCGGATTCCCGCCCACTCCCCCGACCGGACGAAGGGAGCAAAAAAAAAATAAAAAAATAAAAAGGGTTTTCATTTCTACCAAATATTTTGCATACCCTTTCCGCCTCGTCCCGCCCCCTTTTTTCGTTGTTTGTTAATAAAAAATGCAAACAAGGGTGGATTGGTCCGCTGGCAACCAAAAACTGGTTCAGTGTGGCAGCGTGTTGCAGCGGGGGCAGGGCGATAGGTACGCCAACTATTTGCATACTCGTACACTAAGCGCATAAATAGACAACTGCGAAACAAGTTCGTACCGTGGGCAGTCGGTCTGCTGGGTAGGTAGGTGGCTCCGGGCCTCCGGTCAATCTGGCCGCACTTACTCCGCTCCACTGTCCGCTCTCCGCTGTCTGCGTTCTCCAGCGCTGCGTTGTGGCCAATGCCAAATTGGGCCGCAATGCTGCACAGTTTAGCCACTGCAACTATTGTCTGCCAGGCCGCGGGTGTTTATGCATGCGGTCTTTTGCGAATTCGCATATTTAAATATTTTGCAGGGAGTACTAGTACCCGTAACTGGGGGTCCTTGAGATAACCAAAACCAAAGAGTCCTTGGAAATAAGTCAACCTAAAGAGCAATTGGAATTGTTTAATTATATAAATTTAATTAAGCTTAATTTGTGGAATATGCCTTCAAAAAATAAACCCTCTAAATTCCCCTATCGTGTCACTTCAATATAAAATCCTCCTCCTTGGCTGCTCTGACACAAAATCAGGTCAGAGCTCTCCTTAACATCATCTGGTTACTTGTAAAGTGGTTTCCGAACCTCCTTCAAAAGAAGTAAACTTTTGTTTTCAATCACTTTGCAACTTGAACACGACTTGGGTAGCTGCTACACACTCTACACACGCTACACACCTCTTGGAAAGCACACACACTCGCCGCGTTGACACTGATTGCCAAAGTATCTCACGAAGGAGAGGGAGCTAGGGGCCACGCACTTGTATATTCCTGCATTTGTGAGCGAGCATATTTTATCTTAGCCGTGGCAATCTGCGTAAAATTATTTATTCATATTCATAACTTTTTCGCTGCCATTCTTGTGCAATCACATTCGCTGACTGGCTGAGAGAGTGGCTGCCTGGATGACTGACTGAATGACTGAATGACGGACCGGCAAGCTGACACTCTGGCACAAAGCGAGTGCACTAACAGTAAGAACTGTTGCTTGCCTTGCCCCACCTTGCACCATTTGTGCCCCGAACCATCGAAGGCTAAGCGAGGGCACTGAGAGAAATCAATAGGAATTGGGATTAAAAATATTAAAAAATTTTATTTAAAAATAAAAAAAAACAGAGCTTTTAAGAAGGTGTTTCTCAGCTTTTAAAGAATGTATGTTATTTCCATCATCCACATAAATAACCAAGCAGATTCAGCCTTGTTTGTTTGTCCGTCAGATCGCTTGAACCTTTGTTCGTTTGTCCGTCTGTCCGTTTAACCACTTAAAGCAACTCATCTTTAATTCTATCTCAATGCTTTCCTAATTCTCTTCATTCTATTACTAATAGTATCTTAGTTAGAAAAAGAAGGACAAGAAGAATTAGACTAAACATTTTTTTAAACAAAATTCTTCAAAATTTCACCTAATTTTTGTTCAGTGCTTGAGAGAGCGAATCGTGTGCCGCTTTCGCATTTCCCACGGCATCAAAATGTTGCCAATGTGTTGTTGTTGCTGTCGTTGCCGCTGCTATTGTTGCTGCTCCACAGCCTCACCTCGAATTCTGCAGAACGGCAAAGGTGTATTTTGGCGGCAAAGGAGGGGGGAGCAGATGGGGCGGGAACAGGTAAGGAGGAAGAGTTGGAGGCAGTCTCGCGCACTTCCTTCATTTGCATTACAATGATAAACTCCAAAGTGTGTGCCAGAGAATTTCTTAATTTTTTTTTTGCCTTGTTTTCGTTTGAACTGTTGTTGCTGCTGCTGCTGCTTCTGTTTCTTTTGATTTTAGTTTTTCATGTTGTATTTATGTGTGGAGATATTCGCGCAAAAGGCAGCAAGAATCGGGCATAAGTTATTTATGGCCGGGTTCCTTGGCTTTGTGATTGGCACACAGCTGCCTCGAAAACATCTCTCCGCAATCAAAGACAGAACCCAGTTTCATCATCGGTAGCCGAACATCATGTGGAACCAATTTAGCCTCAATTCGTTTATAAGAAGTGGGGAAA
Organism: Drosophila punjabiensis; assembly: GCA_008042585.1. NCBI lineage: Eukaryota > Metazoa > Arthropoda > Insecta > Diptera > Drosophilidae > Drosophila > Drosophila punjabiensis. Next base: position 7,728 of record VNJR01012103.1, on the reverse strand, counting down.
CAAATGAGTTATCAAACCGAATGCTACGCTCATTAGGCATAAATTTAGCATAGATACACACACACACACCCAGGCCACACTGTTCGGTGTGGAGATTGCTGCCCAAAAAAGGGGTGCAGCCCCCGATTTGGGACCTAAAATGTGTCATTCCAGTTCCACTTGGAGAGCCGCCTCTAGAGACCGAAATGCCTAATGAAGACATCTATTCAAATTTCGTCTATGCTGTGAATTATTATTTGTGCCTCATTTCGATTGACTTGGCACAATCAACCAGCCACTGGCTAATTGTTATGCAATGTGAGGGCTGTGGGAGCACTCGAGCATTCGAGCTTCTGCCAAAGGAAATGCCATTAGCAGTGACAATCTCGCTGTGAGATACTCGCACTCAGATACTTCGTAGTCATTGAACTTGGTGCGACGTCATCGACACATTTTTTGGCAGTCCCACAGGCAGCCACAGCACAGCAACACGAGCAACGAGCAATAGGCGGCAGCAAAAACTATGGGCTCTAGATCCATATGGCCTGATGGAGGCTCAAGTGGTAGTACAGTAAAGACTGCTAAATAATATCAGAATGCCAAAAAAAAATGTAAATAAAATTCCTAGATTTGTGAAATATCAAGACTCTCAGGAACCTAGTTATTGTATAATTTTTATTAACAAAAACTTGTTTAATTTAAATTAAATAATTATTAAAGGGCCTTAAAACTAAAGTCTAGTAAGTATGTGGAAAATATTTGAAAGTATAGAAGCTTCTACAAAATACTACAAAAATATATTTTCCTTTGTTGTTCTGAAGTATAAAAATCAGTCAAAATATGATGTAATTATTTAAGTTTCCGTAGGAAACAAAGCTGAGGCTAAGATAGGATTTTTTTACTATAATTCTATAAAAACACAAAAGTTACCTATAGTTTCCAATAACATCTTTTAAATAGTAACTCTATTTCTATATTCACTGTCCCTTCTGTCGAGTGGCCACTGTGTGGGAGCCACTCGAATGTGGCAGCCACAACGATCTACGGTGAAAAGTGGAGGGAGCATCGGCTTCCTCTCGCTCGCTCTCTGCCTTTTTGTACAAATCATCAACTTAATTATGCTTATATTAAGGTTTTTATCTGCACGGCTGACTTTTCACATGGAAGGAGAGGCAGGGGGCAAGGGGGAGGAGGCAAGTGCCGGTAGCTCGAGTGCAACAACTCGACGTATTTGTTGGGGTCGCTCCTCTGGCGATCTGTATCTGTATCTCTAGCTCCGCATCTGTATCTGTATCTGTAGCTGTTTGGGTATCTGTATCTGCGTAGCCCTGTGAGTGTGTGTGCGTTTGTCAAGTGCACTCTTGGCTTATTTGCATATAGTAGGCACTTTGGTAATTGAATTCAGTTAGCCGCCGCAAAAAGATGGGACTCACGCGCTCGCTTGATTGGGGCAGCCCCTTATAATGTGTCGACTGGCGACTCGGTTTTATGATTAAGCTGGTCCCGAGCCCCACAGTCGGGGCCACAATTAAGCAGAACCTTTCTGGGCACTCCAGAACGAAACTACAGTTACCAAAACGCAGAGGCAGAGGCAGTGGCAGTGGCAGGCTGAGAAGTAGAAGTAGAAGGAGCCAAGTGCCTGGGCCAACAAAGCAATATGCAAATGTCGATGAATGAATTCCAATTAGGCAAAAAGACGACGAGCATGACGCACAAGTATTGGTACGAGAATTGCTTAGAACAAAATGCGAAGAGAGTGTGTGTGCCTGAATTTTCAAACACGAAAGGAGTACTACATCTACACACAGTCATAAATAATTTTTCTCCCAATCAAATGAAAAAATTTCTAACGAACCATCGTGCACTTGGGCAATCAATGACTAAAATTGTAAGCAGCAGTCACAGAACCAAACTCAAAATAGGTAAACACACAAATAAAGAGGATATTTCCATAAGGAGATGGCACTGAATATTAAATTCTCTCGGACGAAAAAACAATGGGAATTGGTGTGGTAAATGAATAATTTTTATTCAAAAAATTATAGATTTAGGAGTGAGATTAAATATATATTTTATATATAATATGAAAACTAGGGTTTTTGCTGGTCAAAGGTTTGAGATACATAAGTATGAGCAGGTTGTCAAAATAATTAAAGGATTTATTTTTATAAATTCATGGAGGTAGGTATAAGCACTTTTTCCAATCAAGTTTTTAAAGGACAATAATAAAATAAATCTATAGTTAACACAAATATTTTTTTAATAGGAAAGTTCCATGTTTCACTTGAAATATATATAAAAACCCAAAGTAATTTCCATTAAAAAATATGTATATCCTTGGTAAAAATCTCTTCCTATTGTCTCTCCCTCCAGAGTCTTATCAAGATCTGAAAAAAAGGTTTACAACATTCCATCCTTCCTGGCTCGATTTGCTGCACTCCCTGTGGCAACCTGTGCCAGGGCATTCCAATATGAAACATGTCATAAATTATGTATGCATCCATAAGATATTCAAACTATTGTACAGGTGCCTCATTGTGCATGGATGTGTGCGGTGTGGGAGGGGGGAAAAAGACAGGTCTACGAGCACTAATTGACCAAAAAGGACCACCAACTGGCCAACACGTAGCCTCTGTCATTAGAAGGGCTCGGCTGGCACTCGGATTTCCCCGCTGCCGAAAGTCCCTCCGCCTTCCGCCCTCCACCCTCTGTCCCATTTTCCATTTAGCATTTTCCATCATGCCCGAAAGGATGACAAACTGCAACGTGACTGCAGCTGGATGCACGTGGGCGACGTTGCACAACCGCACTGCAGTGGCTTAACCATTGTTTGATAATATTCAACATGACAATTGTGTCGTGCGCATAATTACACTTGTCAATATAAAATGGGTTAAGATTTCGAAAGATCTGCCTGATTAATGCTGCATGCCCCCGCTGCCAGTTACTTCCTCCTCCGCTACATGACAAGCTAATTGAAATTTCATTAGCGTTGGGAGGGGGCGAGGGCGCAGTGGGCCTCCGGCCTGCAGCCATAATTTGTAATTTATTATTAATAATTCAAAACACTCGAAGAAGCAGAAGCAGGCCCTCGGTTGCCACACAGCCCACCGATAAGAGTCCAAGAGAGAGAGCTGTATTTTCACCCAAAGAATTATCATTGATCAGCAGCCAGGCAACATGAAGTGTTTGTATTCTCGACAACTCGAAAACAGCTTGTTGCAGGGAAATTGAAATTGTGTTCCGGCTGATATCAGCTACTGGTGAAAAAGTGGGGAAAACTAAGCTGATAGGAAATGCAGCACCACAGCCAGTTGCAACATACGAACAATGCTCAAAGAAATCTTAAAGAGTGTTGTAGAAAGGGGTTAGTTAAAATACTCTTGATTCTTTTATTCAAACATTTTCTTTTAAGGAAATATACATTCTATATCATTTTGCCTTTCATTAAACCCTTGTTCTTCCCTGGAAGACATTCATTTATAATTCCAAATTACACTTACGAATACTCGTGCCAGTTTTGGAACGCATGCTACATGCGACTTGCAACCTGGAAACTCGCATTAAGGGAAGGGGCTACGGCTATCCAATAAAACCACGCCAAAGTGAACCAAAGCAAACCAAACCGAAGGCAATCCGAATCCGAGTCCAAACACCCGCAATCTCACACACGTCGCTGGGCTATTCAATTATGGGTGCGCCCCGGGCATTGGTAGATGGAGGGAGATGGCTTTGGGGCCTGAGAATCGGGGGACAGATGGAACAGACCCGACTCCGAGTTGTCATTTGGCCTTTATGGCACAATATTACGATTATTATTGTTGGCTCTTGTATGCATTATATGGAAATACATTCGAAATTATCAATGCAGGTAATTGCAGCTTATCAGTTATGCTCAGGGCTTAGGCGACAACGACAAATATCGCCAGCGATAGATATATATATGCATATATATATTTATACATAAAATGGAAATGGAAATGCGTTTGTGGTTGGGGTTGGGCCTACGCCCCTTTTATCAATAATAACAATTGTTATTATAATACCAGTTCGACTCCAACTGAGCCTGTCTGACAGGGCATTCTCGGTAATTGCATTTCATTGATTTTTATGCCCCTTCGACAACTGCATCTCCGGCGAGGCGAGTTCATTGCAGTTTCATTTCGAGTAAATAAACACAAAATCCTTGGCTAGCTGGCTGGCTGGCTGTCCGTTTGGCAAAGTGAAAGAGTGTCAAATATGTCATAATACTTATCTAAATTGCACACAGAATAAACCCCGGAACGGAAGGGAAACGCCGCTGTATCTGTATCTGTATCCAGTTCGAGTGCAAAAGGAGGCTGGCCTGATCCGCCTGAGCCGGAGTTGGGCTCTCTGCTCGACAGCCTTTTAAATATTTATCGTTTAGTTAGTACGAGGAGTGTATGTACTCACCGCCCACTCGAGGGTATTGCCCACCCATGAAGCCTTGGCAATTGCATCCAAGTGCTCCTCCGCACACACTCGGTTGTGTCTGTCTGGCCAGAAATTGATTTGTAATGCAGCCGATATTAGTTGCGTTTTATAACGATTACGATTGCATTGACGCAAAACTCTCCTAGCGCCGGCCATTGCCCAAGATTTGCATATATACTCGCCATACTCGTATTCATATCGTTGTCTGTAATCATCAGCTGCAATTACATGGTGGAAACTGTTCAGGAAAATAAGCAACTTACAGCTTGAATTGGATTGGCAAACGTATTTAATAAGCACACTCAATTTTCTGATGATAACTTGACTGAAATCAAGTGTCGGAGCTATTAGAAATATAAATTGTCCTTCTGAATTCATTAAAAATTAAATAAAAGTGTAAAAGCTGATTTATAAAATTAATAGGAAATATTAAATGGCATTTGCTTTAAAATACTTAAATATATTGTTGCCAGTTCCTGTTTAAATTTTTCTGCTTGAGTCTGTTCAATAAATTATTACCGAAAATAAAATTTATTGTTCTTTGCATTCACTTAAATGACTCTTACGGTATTGTTCAACCTCCTCTCATTGAGCAGAAAATTAAACATTTCCGACTTATTTCTCAAAAGGAAAACGTACTTTAAAGTGACTTCTTTGCTCTGGCAGCTTAAGCATATTTATATTTCTGATCAAAGACACAAATAGCAAGGGACTGGCATTAAATAATCTAGTGGCATGCATTATCCAGCAGAAAATAATAATAATTGCTAGAAAATCTGGCCGACATCCATCAATTTGGTCTCAATAAATGTGACAGAGTCAAGCCAGACTGAGTGGCACGATATGTGTGTTCATTCGAGCTCCACTCACTTCCCACAAACATTCATTTGTTTGATTTATAAAGCTTGCTAATTGCTTTTTGTCATTTGCTAATAATGCATTTTAAATTATTTAAATTATGCATTAAAGTGCGCTGGCAATGCATATGTATGTATGTAGAGTGTGACACCTCTCGGAAAATTCAAAACGGTAGCCGTAGACGTACATTGGGAAAATTCCCACTCCACACAGTGGAGCCCCGGGGGTCTATTGATTTTGCATATTAGCAGAAGGTTACAAGATTTCTCGATTCCAATTTCTGTGGTGCGGGAAATTGAGTCATATTTGCCTCGAGGAGAAACCAAAGCCATGGAGCTGCGATGGATGCATCAAAAATTATGTGGACAAGGCCTTGTGTCTGTAAATGTATCTGTAGCTGTGCCTATAGATGTATCTGTAACTGCAGAGAAAACAATTAGATAGAAATGAATCTCAAATTATTACTATATGATATGATGCTTGAAAATTATACATAAAATATTTCAAAGCATTTTCTTCCTTTGAAAATCCTCTTTTAATATTTCTCAAACATTTTTCAATGCTTTTAACCCAGAATTTACTTATAAGATACATTCAATGAAATATTTTCCCTAACTGTACCTGAAACTCTATCTGTATCTTCGCATTCGACCGACTATCTGCAGTGCAATCAAAGTATTGTGTGTTTGTTTATTGAATTTGGGTCTCTGTTTGTTTATCTAATTTCGGTGTGTAAAATGGAGCTGTCCGGACCTCGAATTGTGGCGATCGACCGGAGCAAATGCCAAATGCCTGACTGTCTGCATAATTGTGTGCTTAACGCGTGCGTTTCTCTCCGTGCGACAACGCAGGCAGGCCACTGCACTAGAGAAAAACAACGGCGACTCGATGGAGAAGAAAAACAAACCGAATCAGTGGGATTCCAACTCTGCCTCCTCTACCACCTCCTCCTGCTTCCCTCCATATCGACATATCGTGGTAGGTATCGGCTGTGGGCACGAATCATATTATCAGTCGGCCGTCCAAGAACAACAATAACAGACAATCGAGAGTTCCAATGCGAGATGTTTGCATAGACGACGTGTGAAATACTCTCGCGGGTGTAGATAAACTCTGGGAGGGATCGGTATAAATATACCCTTAAAGCCATAAATGGTTAAACCCAGATAACATTCTATTTAACCAGAGAATTTATCGTAAAGCAATCTAGAAATGAATTCAAATATAATTATATTAAACTAAAAAGTAAATAGAAAATGTGACAGGATCTAACACGATTTGTTTGTGTCTCTTTCATATATCTTTATTAACATGCGGTCTTCTTAATTGTATATCACCAACTAACTTCGCTGCTCGCAGGCAGCCTAAGGGTCTCTCTTGAGAGAGAGAGCGATCCTCTCTCTCGAAAGAGGTATACATCTCTCTTTTAGTGTGGCCAACTTAGCCTAAATCTATATTGCCTGCTACAACTCGGCCGTCCTGACTTTGAGATAGCCCACTATCTCAGTATTACAAAGCGTTTACATCTTAAAACTAGTTACAATATATACAATTTAAATAATTATTACAATTTTAATTTACATTTTCTTATTAATATCTTTACATTTTATTTACCTAGATTTACTTTCATCTTTCATCCAATGCCGAATGTTATTTGAGCTCCAAACCCCTTGGTATGGATTTCGAGATAGTTGAAACCCGTCAATGTCTTTTAGCAAAAATCTATCATTTCTCAATACTTTTCCAATAACGTACGGTCCTTTGTTTTTCGGTATTAGTTTTCTATTCACTCCAGCGGTACTATCAAAATTCTTTACCATGACATAATCACCTTCCTTGTATTCCGAGTTCATTTTCCTTTTTGCATTATAATATGTTTCATTTCTTAATTGGGACTTCCTCTGACTTTCTTCTGCTTTTTGTCTAAGCTGTTCTAACTTTTTACTATTTTCCTGTATGATTTCATCTTCGACTTCTAAATTTTCTCTAATTTCTTCTTCTCCTTCTAACTTTCGTCTAAGTTTTTCTTCCTCCTCTAATTTTTGCTTAAAATCATCACTATCTTCTCCTCTCTGACTTATTCCGAATAAAACCTCACTTGGAAGCTGTTTAATACTGCTGTGAAGTGTATTATTTAACGAGTACTCCACTTTCTCTACTACTATATCCCAGTGTAATCCTCTTTCTGGTTCTGAAAGTTTTGCAATCATCGGTCCTAAACTTCTATTTACTCGCTCCACTTGACCATTGGCTTGTGGTGACCCTGTAGCAATCTTTATGTGTTTTATATTCTTTTCCTCCATAAAGTCTGCAAAATCCGCTGATGTAAAGCAACTTCCCCGATCTGATATGATACACCTTGGTTTGCTGTATGCCCGAAAATAGTCTGCTAAAGCATTCAAAACTTCTTTTGTGTTTGTTGTTTTCGTAGTGTAC